>JACGTP010000792.1:0-17948 GCA_023678845.1 Mischocyttarus mexicanus
ATATAGTAGAATGCGAGAGAAATAATTAATCCTTTTCAATTTTTATTTAATATAATTTTTTAAACATAATAAAAACCAAAATTATAATCTTTAGAGTTAATGTTAAAAAGCTTACAATGTATATTATATTTTATATGAAAAAGAAAAACAATATCTTCTATATAAAAACCATACACATATATATATATAAGTGCTTATTGGATTAATTGATATTTTCATTTTCTTATTTTTCTTCGTTTTATATACGATTTACAATTTAACATTCAGACATTAACACATTATATTGAAATAAGTTTTAGTTTAAATCCCTTAATGATGGAGAGAGTAAATTCGTCATATTAATTTTTTGTTTGTACTGAGAAATATTTCTGATCAGGTCGATTATAACATAGGTCTTATTAGCTGAACATATTTTCAATCTTTGAAGACAGTTACATTCAGTGTGCGTAGGAACATTCTATTGCTATAAATCATATTATTATATACCTTCTATTGATAAATAAGTTATTATTTTTTATATTAGTAGCCTTAATTCGTTTTACATATTATTAAATCTTATATACAATAGGTCTACGGATAAAACTGGTTACAGAATATGCTTGTATAGTGTGTGTATGTATGTATGTATGTATACGTTTGTATATATGATAATTAATTATTTGTATTATTTATACAAGAGTTAATTTCAAATTTTAATTCATTAATTTTATGAAAATATATAATAAAGTAATATAAATCGCACGTGTATGTTATATTTCTGTGTATATGTATGCATTCAAACAAATAATCTTTAACGAATAATAATAATAATAATAATAATAACAGAAGTACCTGGAAGCATTGTGTTATAATTCTGATTTAATATTGATGAGAGGGGTTCCTATTATATATATATATATATACATATTATTTAAATTTATGTTGAGAATAATGGTCTTGCAACTTCTAAGTAATAAATTATTAGACCCAATTTTGAATGAATGTTTCTTACTATTTATTTTAATATAATTTTCGTTTTAATATTGATAACAATGCAATAACTACTATCCCATTGTATGTTTTATTTTTCTATACATTTACTTGTGTGTGTTTGTGTGTGTGTGTGTGTGTATTATTCATTAAATATTTAAAAAATTATACAACCCCACATTGTTTCTTTTTTTTTTCTCCTTTTGCATATTTGATCGTGAGTATTAATGTGAAAAATAGAGAAATTTTACATAAAATATACTAGAATTGTTTCAGATTAAAATTTTCCTTTCGACGTATGTATACTGATGTTATATTGACTGGAATGCTTTTGAGGTACCTTTAAGAATCATGAACTATAATGTTAAGACTATTTATAGAATTTAGTACATAATCACATATATATAAATATATAAATATATATATATATATATATATATGCTGATAATATTATGTATAAATTTGTAAATATATATTAACTTTTTTTTATTTTAATAATATTATTTTTCTATGCACATAAATTACTAAACAATGTCAATAAATGTAAATTGATAAAAAGAATGAAAATAATAATATTTTTAAATATTTTCTAGGGAAACGTAAAGGAACCAAGTTCTATAGATGACTTAACATAATAAAAAAACCCATAGTTTGTTATAATAGTTTAAAGGATACTATTTAATAAAACGACGATAATGAGTTTTCAATAACTTATTACCCTCACACACTTGAGACTAATTCTAAGAAAACAAAAAAATTAAACAAAAAGAGATAAAATACATAAAAGACAATGATTTTATAATTAATATATCTATCTACTATTCGATATGTAGAAGTCCAAATATATTCGTTACAATTCTAGCTTTTTTTTTAAGATTTTTCTGTTTTTTTTTTTTTTTCTTTATTTATTTTATATATTATAATGAAACTTAACTAATGACATTAATCTTCCTTTGTGTTTCAAATTTAAAATTCTTTATAGAATTTCAAATCTATAAATCACACGTGTTTATTTATTTATTTTTTTATATATCAAATTTTTCAACTTGTATATCCATGAACTTATATGCCACGCTCACACAAATATTTTACCTATATTTAAACCTTTTTTTTTATGTTCCAGCAATTATAATAATCCTTTTATATATATATAACTGGATTTAAGTGGCAGTACGATGAATAATTAAAGATTTTATCCTTTTATATATATAACTGGATTTTTAAATGGCAGTATGATGAATAATCAATGATTTTTACCACCAGTTTACCTTATTTTCTTTTTTTTCCTTTTTCGTGTTAACAATATATAATAAAAGATTATGAAATTATATATATATATATATATATATATATATATTGCTCCTGATTTTTGTTTATGTATTATTACCTTTAAGTACAAATAAATACATAATAAAACATATGCAATTTTATGCGCATACTTTACTTTTTCTTATCTGTTTGGCACTACTCAAGTCTGCTGATAAAATAATGAAAAGGGGGTTTATTTATCCTCTTACTTGTTCCATTAATGACTAGAAATTATAAATAATTGTCGGAATATTATTAGGCCTTTTTTTTTATGCATGATTTATGTATAACACATATATCCAATGCACATACTTCTTTTTTTTATTTATCACAGTCTCTAAGGGATGTCTACATTTAACTGTGATATCTTTGATCAATCTTTATATTGTATATCACTAATAATTGTATGTCAATTTTGACATAAACTATTTTATAGCCAAACCATATCATTTGTTGTGTTTATAAACGTTATCTTATAGTTGTATATATATATATATGTATGTGTGTGTGCATATAAAGTAATAAACAATTGTGTAGAACAAGTAAGAGGAATCTTTTTTATTAAAAAAAAAAAAGAAAAAACAACAATCTGTTAATTTCATTGAAAATCTTAGCTTTGTTGTTTAAAAAAGTTGTTTATTTAATCAATATCTATTTATTGTTTATTCATAATAATGTTTAACTCAGGAAAAGTCATTTTTAAGAACAGATAAAGTAATATTCATGTAACATTTCATATTATTGCTATATTATAATTCCTTATACTTTTTACAAATTATGTCACTTGTATATATATAATATATTTGATATTATTAACTACACATTTACATTATTTTTTTCTTTTAATTAATGCAGACTGAGTAAGCACTATGTTTAATTACATTCAATGTAATGTCTCCTCCTGAGTTAAAGAACAAGTCGAATAAACATTTTTTTCTAAACTCCCACGATATTTCAAAGTATGTAATATTGAACATTGTAATATTTACCAGTCTTTAATATGACTAAATGAAAAATGCTTTTAATTGCATTGTAATATTAATTCACAGAATATCGATTGTTCAACGGATGGTTTTTTTTTCTTTTTATATGTTCTTTAACTTATTAGCAACAAAAAATAGCAGCATTTAAAGCGCAATAAAAATTGTATATAAAACAGAGTATTTTATTGTACTTACATATCTATGAGATATTGAATTAATATTTTTATACGAATAAAAATAATTGAAGAGAGATGCACAGAAGGATTATTAAAATTCGTAAATAAACAAGGATTTTATACCACCAATGCGCGAACAAATTAAAAAAAAAAATAAAGCATATTAAGAAACAACGCGTAATGAATTATTTTTTGTTCTGTAAAAAATAATTATTCATCAAACCTTTTATTTTGTATTCGTAATTCAAGAAGAAAAATCTTTTTTATACGTACTTAAATAAAAATAAAAAGAATCGCTTAAACGTTAACATTTGTTTAAATTCAAACAAATTCTATCGCATCTGATTAAAAATCACGACAAAATGTATCGTCATGAATTAATGCGTTTAAATTTTAAATCAATATAAAGCCAAATTGATAGATAACACATATTGTGCAACAATATTAGTAAATTCCTTGTGGCTTCCAATCGAATTAATTTTCGATTGTATCTACCAGGTACTTTGTAATAAGATTTTTATATCATCATGTTTTTTTTTTTTTACAATACACATTAAAAGAATTCTTTTCACTGTCAAAGTTTCTGTTTGTTTATATTTTATTCATTTTATAATGTCAAAATGATAATTATTTGTAACGATCATTGATGAGAAATGCCAGTTCTTCTAGTTCATGAGTTATGTGAGTTAATGATTCAAAATTTAAATTTGCACATTAACGTTTGATTGCAATATAACATCATACAAGCCAACCATTAGTCAGAGAAATATATGTAGTATTGTGTTTATTCACAAATAATGTAATTCATACGTAATATAATTCTACATACTTCTCCTTTCTTTACTTATCTAATATATTATATCAAAGTCAATAAAAATTATACCCTATTGTTAAAATTAATTATCTTTCATTTTACTGTGGTACAATATTTCTGTTTGTTTCATTAAAATTATTTAACATATTTCTGCAATAAAATTGTCCTCATATTATAGATGATGCCATATCATGTACAGTTTTATACAGCCAGCTCTTGAGATAATTTGGAGATACAATTCATAAATTTATTTAGGTTTAATCATATAAACAATTGTGTTATTATTACCTGATAACTCCATAATTAGTTAATTCATTATTTTTATTAATAATACAAATATAAATTCACTATCAGATACTATTATTTGAATAATTAATTATTGTATTGCTTTTTCGCATACAACATGTAAAACCAATTAAATAAATTCAGAAATAAGCTCGCAATGAAAAAAAGAAAAGAATCTAAAGTAAAGAATAAAAATCTACGAGTTTATACATTTTTCTTCTCCAAATTTCTCATAGAGTATTAATATTATATCTACAGCAATGAGTATAGTCAAGCGTATTGTAACACATATTTTAACAAATGCAATTTTGTTAAATTGTATCAATTAGCATTCAGAAATAGCTGATTCTAATGCTTAACATAGTTAAAATAGTTGAATTAGTAAATCCATAAATACCAAAATAACTCTTTAGTCGATTTAAATCATATGAAAATTTTTTCTTATAGCGTTCACGTTTTATAATGAACACATTTAATTAGTCATGCATTTGATCATTTATCTTCATTTTTGCTTTCAAATACAATGACATACAATATACTATATAATTTAATTCTTATTACTTGAATTTATCATGAAAACATAAAAATATTTATTAAGATACACAATGCAGTTTTGTTGCACCTGTACTGATGATGTAATTTTTAAATCAAATATAAAAAAAAAATATTTTTAAAAATATTTTCAAAATTTTATTAACATTTGTAAGATGAAAGATACTTAATTTATATAATATAATTAAAAGGAAAAAAATTATCGAGCGCGTGGCCTGACGGAAACTGCCTTCAAAATCGGCGTGGTGCTCAACGTGTTAAACAAAAAAAAAAAAAAACACAAAAATAGAAATAACATTACAGAATGAACACAATGTTTCATTATACAGGTACAACTATGCATTTGTTTCAATATATGTATCACTTTTCTATATGTACAAGCTACCAACGGTTTCATTGTTTCATGTATTTCACAGATTTTAATTTAAAATGTATGCTGAAAATACTGTTAAATATATCATTATTCTGAGTAAAAGAATATGTCTATTGTACAAACGGAGATAAAATAATCATCTTTCACACATTTTGCAATGTAAAGTCAAATATATAATAAAGCTTTGCATGCAATAAAAAATAAAAAATAAAAAATAAAAAATAATAATAATAATTAAAGAAATACACCATACAAAATCTGTACAGCCAAATAAAATAAAAACTAACTCTTACAAAATAGAAACACAAAAATTAAAAAATTACAAACCATTTGAAGGCTGTTAAGTTTTTTTTTTTTTTTATACTTTCGTTTTATCAACAAGTCTTAATATAATAAATTATAAATTATGATCTAAATATCTAATCTTCTAGGTTTTTAAAAATGTTAGAAATCTATTAGTTAGATAAAAAAAAAAAGAAAAAAAATAATAATAATATAACCATAAAATCAGATGATTAATAATGCTCATGCATTTGATGTTCTGGCATTTCTCACATATGTACATGAAAAAATTATGATACAGGAAATGGTTGTGCAATTTAACTAAAACTATAATACATATATACTAACTACATACTAGACTCCTTAGTGCTGATAGACTCGTTGGTATTATCAACGCGAATTAATGTAGATGAATTTAAAACAAGTGTCCTACTCAACGTAGCCACTCGCTCCATTACACAAGAAGCCGAAAGACGTGCCTCAGCATCATGATCCCAGCATTCCTCCATCGTATCACAAATTGATAGAAGTCCCTGTGTAACGAAAGGTATTTAAGATAATGATAATACATATATAAAATAAAATATATTTCATATATATTAAAATCAATGTACCGGATGTTTACGCCATGTTTCTAAAATAAGTGGCCTTTCTTTTTTATGTACCACGCTTTCTTGCATATCTTCTAATGTAGGATGAAGACCAACTTCATCTTCAAATGGTAATCTATATTCCCCAATTGGTCCCTGTACAAAAACACCATAAATTATATTTTGTATTATTACATTTTTCTATACAATGCTCTCTCTCTCTTTCTTTCTTTATATTAATCTTACATCTTGCACAGTGCATCGTGAAGCTAATTCCCACAGTACAAGTCCACATGCATACATATCAATTCGCAAAAATGAATCCCTGGTAAAATTGATTGCCCCTTCTAAAACCTCAGGTGCCATATACCTTCTTGTTCCAACCTATGTTAACAATAATTAATAAAAGATAAGTATGTAATATTTTAATATGCATTAAGGATAAAGTAAACAATTGTATATAGTTATTTACCTGTCCATGTGTATCACCACAAGGTTTTCCAGAGTGAAATATTAATGCTAAGCCAAAGTCAGCTATACAAGCATTCATATCTGCTTTAAGAAGCACATTTTTAGATTTGAAGTCTCTGTGAGCAACAGCTGGTTTATAACCGTCGACTTTATTAGCTGGTATCTCTTCGTGCAGATGCATTAATCCTCTATTGTATATATAAACAAAAAAATAAAAATAAATATAGCATATAAAAAAATAATCAAGATAAAATGATTACTAATAAATAACAATTACCGTGCCATTGATTCTGCAATTCTACACATTTCAGGCCATGTTACAACATTAGCTTTTAGATAATCGCATAAAGAACCTTTCTCATGGTAGGCGGTTATTAACCAAAACTCAGCTTGCAAATTATCTCCTCTTTTTTCAACTCCTATGAAACGCAATATATCTTCATGATCCATATGTGCTAGTCTAAATATCTCTTGTTCCGTTTGCCATGATTGTTTATCTTGCATAGGAAAAACTTTTACAGCAACTATTTCATTTTTCAATTGCGCTTTCCAAACGGCTCCAAATCTGCCTCTAGCTTTTATTTCAAGAAGTTGAATTGGGCGTAATCCTAAATTAGGAGACGGCTGGGGTAAAGGTAATGGTTCTAACGTTGGCACCTAATAATATAAACAAAATCGTTTTAATATTAATATACTAAACTTTTATTCTATATTTTAAACTAACCTCATTAAAGTATCCCAATTTTTTACGACGATAGCACCAATACAAAACAGATAGAATTATTATAAGAAGGAGCATAGGAATTGATATGGATAAAGCAAGTGTTATTATTTGTTGTTCAGTATTTGGAACAGGTTCGTACTCTGAAAATATATATTTCATTATTAGATACTTTCATATTTAATCTTAATAGAATAACATTGTAATTACTAAATTTCTTTTTTTTTTGCGAAACTCATTACCGTGAATAATAGGTGGAGGTTGAGTAGGTTGTGGATCCCACATGAAATTTTGGTTACACATATTACCATCGCAACAACAGAAGAACAATTTCTTTTGTCTATCCGGATTTTCTTCAACGCATTTTGGCTTGTTGTAACATTCTTTACTATCTAAGAAACAACCCTATAATAATAGAGAATATAATTATACATTTTTTATATTAAAAGAAATATTAAAAAGAATTATTTAAAAATAAGATACATATGAACAAAAAAATAGTTTGTGCAAGCAAACCTTCAATTTAATTATAGTCTTGTTGGTTTTACTGTCAATATGCCATAGCACATAACAATGATTACGCTTGTCTGCATCATGCGGGCCACATTCCTCCTTTCCTGAACATCCTTGTTGACTTTCCGTGCACATAGTTTCATTGTAAAATTCACAAAATTTAGAACCCTTAACATCATGTCCTAAAGCAACTCCTGTAATAAATATGTCGATTTAGAAAAGATATTTGTGTATCTAAATGTTTATGTACTGATAATATATACATTTAAGAACTCTTATATAAAGTAAATATTATTGCAATATAAATGTACATATAATCTTACATTATGTTTCTTTCTATACATATAACTAATAATGTTCAACCTTTCATAATTAAGATTTAATTGATTAATCTTTATGCATATAAAACAAATGATAAAAAATAATCAACTACTATGATAAAGTTTGATAATAACTGATACTTTATAATGTGTATACATCAACGTTAACTGGAATACTTGTTACCACAGAAAGATATAACTAAAATAATAATTGTTTACATTTATATCTCAATAGTATGAAATCTGATAGAAATGAAACTTCACATATACTGATCGATAAATAAACAATTACTTTTATCAAGAAAGTAATAAAATCAACAAAATTCCTCTATACACGTTATGTTAAAAATATCAATTAAAATAATAACTATAAGTGTTAGATTGAAATGATTTATTGGTCAATTACCTAATAATCCTAGGAAAAGGTATGGCAGTATCGTCACATATGCGGACATCGTGAATGGATCGTAAAAGCATACCAGTAATTTTGAGTCTATTAGCTATTAAGCAAATTGTAGTAATTCATCCACCGACACATCTCTCTTCCTCCCCCTCCCACCTTTATATCGAAACGCGCACAGCATGAATTCATATCATTTTCACTATTAAATCACTGATATTCTCGTAACCTTTAGAAAATAAATAAATACAAATCTATTCTTGGCACCTTGTTTGATTTCGTAAACATATACACGCTTATCACGAATTCTTCAATACAAATTAAAATAAGATTCTTATATCTTATTATTACAAAAATACACGGCGGACGCACTGAGCAAATTGACTACGAACCATGAACTATGTGATCAGACAGTAATAGAGATGATGATCAGTGTTACCAAAAAACACATTTATTAGATTTCATTCCTTCTACTGTACAAATAATAATTCTTGATTGGTCAAGAGTAAAAATTACTAGAATATCTTTTAATTCGGTAATAAATACGGAAAAACTTCTTTTATACTACCATTAGATATTGCAAATTAAAAATTAACATCTTACGTTTTTTAAAAATATAACAACACAATATTACAATGTTTACAAGCTTTAAAAATTTCATTTTTAACATCGACACATTTAGGGTTAAATATTCGTTCCAATCAGAGACTTACTTTCTATCACTAAACGAACCAATAACGAAAAATCTTATAACGATGTTGCACAACTAGTAACAATAAATAATCCAAATCAATTTAAACTAGAAACATTTTATAGGAACTTTTTAGAGGGCGCAATAATCGAGATATTATACATGAATTATGTAGGAAATTATATAAGAGGATTTTAAACTTATGACATGTATGTTCGAGATTATCGATATTATTTACGTATAAATTTCTTTTAACTATATATGTAATACAATACAATATTAGATTAAGAAAAGTAATCTAACACATGACGATACAGACGACAACATTCCCTTTATCGCGTAAAGGAATTCGTTCGTTTATGCACACATGCACATATTACTTTATGTGCATGCCCAGATATTACTTTCTTTATGCGCATGTGCACAATTCGTTTCTTCTTACTTATGGGGGAACTGATAATATAAAAATACTCTGTATATACACATATGTTTATAAACCAGTATTTGGTAACGATTTTGTACATTTATATTGTTATTACTTTCTCATCGTATAATATTATCTGTAAATGATACAGTTTTCAAAATTTACTGCTAAATATCATTTCTATCATCACGGATCATTGTCCTATTATAAATTGTTTTTTTTTTTTTCATTTTATCACTTTTGTAATATATATATATATATATACATAAGGGAATATAATTTTTGTCGAATAAATGGCGAAACTGAGATAAATTCGAAATATACGCTACCGCATGTTATCATCAGAAAACTAACTATTAACAATCGAAAACGTGTAGATTGTGTCAAAACATCATCTATGATCAGCTGTAATCAAGGATTTTGACATATGTAGAAAGTAACATATATAAAAATAATTCTTTCTATATAATATATATAAAAGGATTTTAAGGTTAATTCAAGTGTAACGCTGTGATAAAACTTCTTAAATAATTTTGGAAATAAATTTATAATTATAATATATATTACGATATTTGTTTTCTTTTATCGTAAGCTGATTTAATTATTAAAAAAAAGGAAGAAATTTAAATGTTAAGCAGTTATGGCAACGCCCGTCACTGATAAGAAACCGCGAGTGATTGTTTTAGGAGGTAAGCATAATTAATTCTCTTTTTATTTTTTTTCTCAAATAAAAGATTCAACGTTAAAAATAGAACTGGTTTCTGGTTGTCACAGGATGCGGTTTCATTGGGCGTAATCTCGTGGAATATCTACTGGATAATGATTTGGTATCGTACCTACGTGTTGTAGATAAAGTGCCTCCACAAACTGCATGGTTAAATTCAAAACATGGAAAATTATTTGAAAATCCTTTACTTGAATTTAAAAGCGCTAATTTAATAAACACAGGTAATATAAATTGATTATTAACTTATTACCTCTGGTATATTCAAATTAAATCTAGAATTGATTTATTGTATCGGTATATATATATATACATGATCTCTTTACAGCATCCTGTCAGAATGCGTTTGCTTCTGATAAACCCATTGATTATGTTTTTAATTGTGCTGGAGAAACTAAATGCGGTCAAACAGACCCGGTTTATAAGGAAGGCATTTATAAATTAAGTATTAATTGTGCTCAACAAGCTGCCAAGATTAAAGCCGATCATTTCGTTGAAATATCATCAGGCAATCTAAGTTCATCTGAAAAAGTAATAACATAATTATTCTTATCCATACACACATATAATTATTTATTATATTTTAGAATAAATATTCACTTGTTAATTAATATTCATTATTATCAATATAAAGGTACCTTGCGTAGAAGAAGATAATGGAGAACCATGGACATTCGTTGCAAAATATAAATTACAAGTGGAAAATGATCTGAAAAATATATCGGATTTAAAATATACTATTCTAAGACCAGCGATAGTCTATGGACTTGGTGATAGAAATGGCTTAGGTATTCCAAATATATATTTCTCTAAGAAATATTTTTATTTTTAATTAAAAACTCTGATGCATAATATAATTTGTTACACATTGATCTTCTTTAACAAATAATATTGTATATGGAGTATCATCATGTAACTGGTAGTACTAGTTAACGAGTATGAAAAACCAAGTTAAAAATATAGAATATAAATGCACTATTAAAGTTTGTATTACCAGTTACAATACACCTTTTATATTACAATGATATAAGTATAATTAATCTATCTTTATTATATTGTACAGCACCAAGATTAGTAGTTGGAGCAGTTTATAAGCATCTAGGAGAAATGATGAAATTACTTTGGGGTCCAGATCTTCGTATGAATACAGTTCATGTAAGAGATGTGGCTCGAGCTATTTGGCATGTAGCAAACAGATCTGATACATTAGGACAAACATATAACGTTGTCGATGAAGGAAATTCTACTCAAGGATCCATAAGTGCTATCGTTTCAGAATTATTTAACATCAACCATGATTATTGGGGTACTACATTATCTACTCTGGCTAAAGTATGAGAAGGATTTTAAAATTATTCTTAGTATGTTCTTATCAATACTTATATATATTGGGCATTATTCAATGAGTATTTTTATTTATATATGCCCTAAATAAAAGATTAATTAATTAAATAATATTAGATATTATCGTTATTCTAAAATAAAACATTATTTATATTTCTGTTTCAGACCGATATGAGTTCGGTAGTTGAAGAGGTAAATGATAAGCATATGGGTCCTTGGGCTGATGCATGTAACAAGGATGGAGTAGAAAACAGTCCTTTGTCTCCGTACATAGATCAAGAATTGCTTTATAACAAGCATTTATATTTAAAACCAGGAAAATTATCTATTGATACAGGTTTTACATATATACATCCTAAACTAACTAAAGAATCACTTAAAGAGGTATTTCGATTGTATAAAATACAGTAAAAATATTAATGAAGATATTAATAAAAGATAATAATGAATTTCTTGAGAATGTAAGCTTATTTGATTTTATTTTTTTTTTTCAGGTTCTCGATGATTACGTGACCATGAAGATATTTCCACATTCCTTAGTACTTTAACTCTTATCAATAATAATTTTTTATACAGAATACTTGGATGCTTGTAATAATTTACACATACATAGAAACGTTTCACCTTGTGCCTAGTGATCTATGCAAGTACGAAAGTTACATACTTTAGTATATACTGAATTCTTATATTATATAACCACATTTTACAAATTTAATAATACATTAGATGAGTTATTTGTTTTTTTTTTTTTTTTTTTATATAGCATTCTTTCCAGATAAAAGTTCATGATTCCATAGATGGGCTTATTTGCCAATGTGATAAAGTAGAGATTAATGTACTTAATTTTATTATTATTAAAATATGCTGGTTAATTTTTATACGCTATTAATAACTAGTTTGATTATTAATCAAATCGAGTCATTTAGATAGCGTAAAAATTGCCTAAATTAAAAAGAAAAAGAAAAAAAGGAAAAAAAAAGAAAGTATTGAGGACGTATTTATATAGTATATAGTAAAAATCAAATGACACAATACTGTATAAATTTCCTCAATTAAAGACATTATATATACATATTAAATATTTTGATAATTAATTTTAATTATTACATACTTGGCCAAATATGTTTTTTGTGTGCAACGATTTGGAGATATATAAAATGATGTCGATCATTGTTAAAGATACATGATTTCTTTTTAATTATTGTGTTCAATTGTATCTTCCAAGTGCTGTGAATGAACCTGAAAATCATTCTATCCCAAATAATTATCACACTATATTTTATAGTACTTAATATGTCATACATAAGAGAACATATTAAGCCAAGTACAAACAACGTGATTAAACTAGGAGATTTTATTCTTATGATATTAATCATTATCAAAATCGCTAGATATATATATATACATATATATATATATATATGTAGTAATAGCCTAATGTTTGCATAAGGTGAATGCATAAAATAATATAAATCCATGTTAGTATTAAAATGCCACATAAAAGTATAATAGCATTTCTTTTTTAAAACTGTTGTTAAAAAAAATATACATGCGAGCATTTTGATAATAAAGTTATTCAATTTATCAATATTTCTGTGTTTTCACTTACATTTATTATATCACTCTAGGTATAGGCAATATGTAAAAGAAATAAACTTGATTTTCTCTATCTTAATTTTATTTAATTTTTCACTTACAACAAGATGCTGTATTCAGAAATTTCAACAGTATTCTTAAATATTTTGTTTATCATTTTAATTTTAATACTTTAAACAATAAGGTTATAATTTTATATAGTTAATTATATGTAATATATTAAAATATATACTTTTAATATTTTTCCAGAAATAATATATGTACAATTATATGACTACAAGTTATATGTACACAGCAAATGCGCTCTACAAAAAACGCCATAATCTTTATAATATAATTCTCTAAATATTAATAAGATATAATAAAGAGCGGTGTTGTGTTTATGTGTGTGTGAAAATAAATTATTAATATTTACTTGATACACAATACTTGCTACATATATATATATATAGCAATATATAATACCAATCAACATAATTACAAGTTCTTTTCTCATATTATAAAGTAAGTAATAATGTCTGAAAATTACATTTAATCGCTGAACATGAAGATATATTTTTTTCGAGGTAAACTGCGTAAGTCTAAATTATCGTGTCTAATAGGTACAGACATTAAGTTAAAATTAAGTAATGTAAGTCACTCTGTAGAGTGATAACTGAGGAGGTATATATGTCTGACTAGAGTCGCCGTACAATAGAATTAATACTTCAACAGTATATATGGCCAACATTATTAATCAGTTATTATCTGTGCCTATTGCAAAGTAAATGGGAATATAAATTATCTTGTTCTTATTTCATATTAAAGCTAGGAGATTCTTATATGTGTTGAGTGGTGGGCGGTGTCTAGTTCCCAAGATTAAATTCCAAAATAAATATTAATATTATCGGAAACAAAATAGAAAAAAAATACATCCTTGTCGCGTATATTATTTATAATAAAAAAAATAATAATAAAAATTGAAGAATTTTAAATTTACATTAATAATAATTTAAACAGTATGAATTATAAACGTGGAAACTAGATGAATAGTGAAACTAGATAATGTTATTGACTTAAATCATCTGTGAGGTCTTATTACTGTATGTGATTTACAGTGAACTATAGTAAAAAACATGAAGACTAATAATGTGATATATACTACAATAATACAAATGCACGTATATCATGTCTCTACCTTAGAAAAGCAACTTGTTCTCATTTTCTTTTTCTATATTTATTTTTTTCATGGTAATTATTACTCTTGATATCTGGATGATAATGCTGTTTCTTTTTCTTTTCTTATCTGCATTTTATAATCAATATTATTTTCACACAATAGCACGGCGACCCTATACATGATTGTTACAATTTAAAACTTATCACATTTATATAATTACTTAATGTTTACCATTCAAATGAAATACCAGTGCTAGTCTTTTATAATATATAGATTCCTTCCATTCATCATGTTCTTTCTTTTTTTAACTTTCTTTTTCTTTTTTTTTTAAAAAAAAAAAAAGAAAGAAACAAAGCTTTACAATGTATATAGCCTTGGATATTATAAATAGAATCAAAACTTAAATATCACAAGTGGAATGCTACAAATTATGACAATATATACTCCAAATTCGTATAAAAAATATTTCTCAATGCAAAATGATATCAAAAAAAAAATTTTTTTTATTTTTACGATTTATTTATATAAAATCAATCTTTTTTTTTCTTTTTCTTTTTTTTTCTTTTTCTTTTTCTTTTTCTTTCTCTTTCTTTCCTCTCTTCTCTCGATAATTCCAACTTATCTGGTATACGTGTATTTTTATTTATTTATATTTTTCTTTTTTTTTTTTTTTTTTTTTTTTTTTTTTTAACATTTTTTGTAAATGTTTCGTTATTTAGAAGCCCAAACACTGATACAATCTTAAACATATATATAGATTATTGTATTATGTAACATCTGCATTGTAAAGTGTGCTAAATATGAAAATTGAATGTACAGGTAGTTCCCATTTTATGAATTTATATTTTACAAATTATCAACTTTAAGAATTGTTTTTCAAATATTACAATATATATATATATAAAGAAAAAAAGAAATCTATATTCTTCATTTAACATTATTAAGATTTTTCAATGGAAAAACTTAATTATCAGGAACAGAAGATATTCTTACTTAATAAATTCTTACTTAGCAATAGAGTAATCTGTTACAAATTAATTCGTAAAATTGAGAACTATCTGTATATTTAATGAAAAATATTATATATATATGTATACATATATATATATATATAATATAAAAAAAAAAACATGCAATAAATGAAATTTATAGAAATAATGATGAGCTGTCTTTGATAATACTATACATACATTTGATATGATGATGTATAGTTAAATAAATTATATAACTGCCCTTTTTCTTAAAAACAAATTTTGTAACAAATATTTAACAAATGTGGAAGTACAATACTATATAGAAATAACATAAGATATAACAGACAGTATATTTAAATGGAAGTAATACCCAAATGAGAAAAATCTATGTAAAAATCACAAAAGAAATATCAGAGAATGTGTAATATGTTGTTGAACATAAACTATTGCAATTATTGTTAGATGATATACGAACTTAATATAATAATGTGTGTATATGAAATATAAAATTTATATAATATATTAAGATATATATATATATATGCAATGAGTTCTATGCATCTTGCCTAAATAAAGCTATTATTTTTCTGTAGAATGTTATTGAATATTTTCAAATAATTAAAATGAATGTTTCTCATTTTTTTTTTTCTTTTTTTTTTAATGAGAGATATCTATATATATAATGATAATACATAAATAATATTATTGTATATTTAAATTCAAATGTGTTAAAAGGACTATCTCAAAAATGTTCTTACATTCTACACAAAATGGAAAATAATAGCAATTTGTTGTTGTTGTAGTTGTTGTTGTTGTTGTATAACATAAAATGGGAACTATTTTAAACATTAAAAATGAATTCTCTTTCGTGTCTATAGAAGTATAGTTATTTTCTATATGATAAAAGATGCAGTTGAAGTTCTAATATGCGCAGGTCCAATATAATTCTATCTTTACTTGATTTAATTATGTGCTCATGGCAACTACATTATTGCATGGTTCAGTGTAATATGATTTTGTGAAATATCACTGAATGTTAAAAGTAATAAATAACAGATAGTGGAGGTACAGTAACAACACTGACATGTCTATGTCTCACTCTAAAAGATACACCTTATTCTATCAGGTACTGTAATGGGTTTTCTGTCATGGTAACATGCACCAGTCTGGAATATATATTTGCAAATTTTTTTTTCCTTTGTCTATTGTATGATACACAGAACTCTTACTGCTTTTATATGTATATACTATTGATTTCTAAATTAAATACATTTAATCATTGATGTATTTGTTTCTCTAATTAAAATGAGAAAATACATCAAAACGAATCTGAATTTGTATTGTAAATGAAACTTACATTTAATATGTATTTAAAAGGATACAGTATAATAATATTCACCTAATCGACATATTAAAAATTATTTACAGTTTCTGTATGAATTATATTTTTCTTTTTTTTTTCATATAAAATAATAAAAATATATTTTAATGAAAATAGTAATTACAAGAATGTATTTTTGAAAATGTACTATTTGTATATACTACTATAAATTAATAATTTTCAACGAATAAATAAATTACAATTATTTTCTCATACAATTAAAAATATAATATAAAAATTATATTAAAAAGAAAAAAAACATGTAAGAATCATTTACAATTGTCAAATAATTTAAATTGTATTTATGGAAAATCTTAAAAAAAAGATATTTGAAACGTAAAGAACATGTTTACCATGAAGGATCATCTATTGTATAATCGTTCTGTGTATCTAAATTAATGTATAAGTAAGTTCATTTGTAATACTCATCTTATTTTACAATATTAAACTTGCCTTTTTACATTCAGAGGATTTCTGAAATTTGGAATTATATCAAAATTAAAAGATCTACAGAGTCAATGTTAAAGATTTGTCAAAATTACTTGATTCTACTGATGTAAATTCTATATATCTTTTTTTCTTTTCTCTTTTTGTAATATGAAGCATCATTTCATTCATTATTTAATTTATTAATGTCATTTGTTTTAGGACTTCTCATATCATTTGAATAGCGGAATTTTAAACTTATAAATCAATAACTATATAATTATTAACTCTATAATATATTTATGAAAAAAAAAGAAAAAAAAAACAGTAAAGTAAAAATAAAAAATTATAACTACTAACTTTTGATACCTGCAAATTAGGTATCGAATATAATTCTAATTTTCAGTATCTAAATATGTTAAGAAATTTTTTTTATCATATATCTTTACGTTTAAACTATATGAAAAAAAAA
>JACGTP010000793.1:0-17940 GCA_023678845.1 Mischocyttarus mexicanus
CAGCGTTAATTTGCTTAAGCTATTAGCCAGCGTAATGTGCCCAAGCTATTAGCCAGCTTTAATGTGCCCAAGCTATTAGCCAGCGCTAATCAGCTCAAGCTGCTAGCCAACGTTAATGTGCCCAAGCTATTAGCCAGCGTTAACATGCTAAAGCTTTTAGAAAAAGTTAATATGATAAAGCTTTTAGAAAAAGTTAATATGATAAAGCTATAAGCAAAAGCTGATATGCCTTAACTGTTAGCAAAAGTTAATATAAAAATGCTATTAGCAAAAGTTTATATGCCAAAGCTATTAGGAAAAGTTAATATGTCAAAGCTATTAGTAAAAGTTAATATGCTAAAGCTATTTGCAAAAGGTGATATGCCCAAGCTATTATCCAGCGTTAATATGCCCAAGCTATTATCCAGCGTTAACGTGCCCAAGTTTTTAGCCAGCGTAAATGTGCGTAAGCTATTAGCCAGCGTTAATATGCCCAAGATATTATCCAGCGTTAATATTCCCAAGATATTATCCAGCGTTAATATGCCTAAGCTATTAGCCAGCGTTAATGTGCCCAAGCTATTAGCCAGCGTTAACGTGCCCAAGTTTTTAGCCAGCGTAAATGTGCCTAAGCTATTAGCCAGCGCTAATTTGCCCAAGCTATTAGTCAGCTTTAAAGTGCCCAAGCTATTAGCCAGCGTAAATGTGCTCAAGCTATAAGCCAGGGTAAATGTGCCCAAGCTATTATCCAGCAGTAATATGCATAAGATATCATCCAGCGTTAATATGCCCAAGCTATTAGCCAGCGTTATTGTTCTTAAGCTATTAGGCAGCGTTAATGTGCCCAAGTTATTAGCCTGCGTAGATGTGCTCAAGCTATTAGCAAGCGTTAATTTGCTCAAGCTATTAGCCAGCTTTAATGTGCCCAATCTATTAGCCAACGTTAATGTGCCCACGCTATTAGCCAGCGTTTCTGTACCCAAGCTATTAGCAAGCGTTAATTTGCTCAAGCTATTAGCCAGCTTTAATGTGTCTAAGCTATTAGCCAGCATTAATGTGCTGAAGCTATTAGCCAGATTTAATGTGCCCAAGATATTACCCAGCGTTAATGTGCCCAATCTATTAGCCAGCGTTATTGTGGCCAAGCTATTAGCCAGCGTTTATGTGCTCAAGCTATTAGCCAGCGTTTATGTGCCCAAGCTATACGGCAACGTTAACATGCCGAAGCTATTAGCCAACGTAATGTGCTGAAGCTATTAGCCAGCTTTAATGTGCCCTAGCTATTAGCCAACGTTAGTGTGCCCAAGCTATTAGCTAACGTTAATATGCCCAAGCTATTAGCCAGCATTAATGTCCCCAAGCTATTAGCCAGCTTTAATGTGCCCAAGCTATTATCCAGCGTTAATTTGCCTAAGCTATTATCCAGCGGTAATATGCCCAAGCTATTAGCCAGCGTTAATTTGCTCAAGCTATTAGCCAGCTTTAATGTGCCTAAGCTAGTAGCCAGCGATTATGTGCCTAAGCTATACGGCAACGTTAACATGCCGAAGCTATTAGCCAACGTAATATGCTGAAGCTATTAGCCAGCTTTAATGTGCCCTAGCTATTTGCTAACGTTAGTGTGCCCAAGCTATTAGCTAACGTTAATAAGCCCAAGCTATTAGCCAGCATTAATACCCCCAAGCTATTAGCCCGCTTTAATGTGCCCAAGCTATTATCCAGCGTTTATGTGCCCAAGCTATTACCCAGCATTAATATGCCCAAGCTATTATCCAGCGGTTATATGCCCAAGCTATTATCCAGCGTTAATTAGCTTAAGCTATTAGCCAGCGTTAATGTGCCCAAGCTATTAGCCAGCTTTAATGTGCCCAAGCTATTAGCCAGCGCTAATAAGCTCTAGCTGTAAGCCAACGTTTATGTGCCCAAGCTATTAGCCAGCGTTAAAATGCTAAAGCTTTTAGAAAAAGTTAATATGATAAAGCTATAAGCAAAAGCTGATATGCCTTAACTGTTAGCAAAAGTTCATATAAAAATGCTATTAGCAAAAGTTAATATGCTAAAGCTATTAGGAAAAGTTAATATGTCAAAGCTATTAGTAAAAGTTAATATGCTAAAGCTATTTGCAAAAGGTGATATGCCCAAGCTATTATCCAGCGTTAATATGCCTAAGCTATTATCCAGCGTTTTTGTGCCCAAGCTATTAGCAGGCGTTATTATGCCCAAGCTATTATCCAACGTTAATATGCCCAAGCTATTTTCCAGCGTTAATGTGCCCAAGCTATTATCCAGCGTTAATGTGCCCAAGCTATTAGATAGTGTTAATGAGTGTAAGCTATTAGCCACCGTAAACATGCTAAAGCTTTTAAGAAAAGTTAATATGATAAAGCTATTAGCAAAAGCTGATATGCCTTAGCTATTTGCAAAAGTTAATATGCCAAAGCTATTAGTAAAAGTTAAAACGATAAAGCTATTAGCATAAGTTAATATGCTAAAGCTATTTGCAAAAGGTAATATGTTTAAGCTATTATCCAGCGTTAATATGCCCAAGCTATTATCCAGCGTTAATATGCCCAAGCATGTAGCCAGCGTTTTTGTGCTCAAGCTATTAGCAAGCGTTTTTGTGCCAAAGCTATTAGCCAGCGTTAATGTGCCCAAGCTATTGGCCAGCTTTAATGTGCCAAGGCTATTAGCCAACGTTAATATGCCCAAACTATTAGCCAGCATTAATGTGCCCAAGCTATTATCCAGCGTTAATATGCCCAAGCTATTAGCCTGCGTTAATGTTCTTAAGCTATTAGCAAGCGTTAATGTGCCCAAGTTATTAGCCTGCGTAGATGTGCTCAAGCTATTAGCAAGCGTTAATTTTCTCAAGCTATTAGTCAGCTTTAATGTGCCCAATCTATTAGCCAGCGTTAATGTGCCCACGCTATTAGCCAGCGTTTCTGTACCCAAGCTATTAGCAAGCGTTTTTGTGCCTAAGCTATTATCCAGCTTTTCTGTGCCCAAGCTATTAGCCAGCGTTAATGTGCCCAAGCTATTAGCCAGCGTAAATGTGCCCAAGCTACTAGCCAGCGTAAATGTGCGGAAGCTATTAGCCACCGTAAACATGCTAAAGCTTTTAGAAAAAGTTAATATGATAAAGCTATTAGCAAAATCTGATATGTCTTAGCTATTAGCAAAAGTTAATTTGCCATAGCTATTAGCAAAAGTTAATATGCCAAAGCTATTAGCAAAAGTTAATATGCCAGAGCTATTAGCAAAAGTTAATATGTCAAAGCTTTTAGCAAGAGTTAATATGCTGAAGCTATTAGCATAAGTTAATATGCTAAAGCTGTTTGCAAAACGTAATATGCCCAAGCTATTAGCCAGCGTTAATGTGCCCAAGCAATAAGCCAGCGTTAATGTGCCCAAGCTATTAGCCAGCGTTAATGTGCCTGAGCTATTAGCCAGCGTTTCTGTGCCCAAGCTATAAGCAAGCGTTTTTGTGTCTAAGCTATTAGCCAGCGTAAATGTGTCTAAGCTTTTAGCCAGCGCTAATTTGCCCAAGCTATTAGCCAGCTTTAAAGTGCCCAAGCTATAAGCCAGACTTAATATGTCCAAACTATTATCCAGCGTTAACGTGCGTAAGCTATTAGCCACCGTTAACATGCTAAAGCTTTTAGAAAAAGGTAATATGATAAAGCTATTAGCAAATGCTGATATGCCTTAGCTATTAGCAAAAGTTTATATGCCAAAGCTATTAGCAAAAGTTAATATGCCAAAGCTATTAGCAAAAGTTAATAAGCTAAAGCTATTAGCAAAAGTTAATATAAAAAACTTATTAGCAAAAGTTAATATAAAAAAGTTATTAGCAAAAGTTTATATAAACAAGCTATTAGCAAAAGTTAATATGAAAAAAGGTATTAGCAAAAGTTAATCTGCTAAAGCTTTTAGCAAAAGTTTATATGCCAAAGCTATTAAAAAAAAGTTAATATGCCAAACTATTAGTAAATGTTATCATGATAAAGCTATTAGCATAAGATAATATGCTAAAGTTATTTGCAAAAGGTAATATGCCTAAGCTATTATCCAGCGTTAATATGCCAAAGCTATTTTCCAGCGTTAATATGCCCAAGCTATTATCCAGCGGTAATATGCCCACGATATTATCCAGCGTTAATATGCCCAAGCTATCAGCCAGCGTTAATTTGCTCAAGCTATTAGCCAGCTTTAATGTGCCCAAGTTATTAGCCAGCGTAAATGTTCCCAAGCTATTAGCAAGCGGTAATTTGCTCAAGCTATTAGCCAGCTTTAATGTGCCGAAGCTATTAGCCAGCATTAATGTGCTCAAGCTATTAGCCAGATTTAATGTGCCCAAGCTATTACCCAGCGTTAATGTGCCCAATCTATTAGCCAGCGTTATTGTGGCCAAGCTATTAGCCAGCGTTTATGTGCTCAAGCTATTAGCCAACGTTAACATGCCAAAGCAATTAGCCATCGTTAATGTGCGTAAGCTATTAGCCAGCGTTATTATGCCCAAGCTATTAGTTAGCTTTTATGTGCCCAAGCTATTAGCCAGCGTAGTGTGCCCAAGCTATTAGCCAGCGTAATGTGCCCAAGCTTTTAGCCAGATTTAATGTGCCCAAGCTATTAGCAAGCGTTAATTTTCCCAAGCTATTAGCCAGCATTAATGTGCCCAAGTTATTAGCTAGCGTTAATTTGCCCAAGCTATTAGCCAACGTTAACATGCCAAAGCTATTAGCAAGCGTTAATGTGCGTAAGCTATTAGCAAGCGTTAATTTTCCCAAGCTATTAGCCAGCATTAATGTGCCCAAGTTATTAGCTAGCGTTAATTTGCTCAAGCTATTAGCTAGCGTAAATGTGCGAAAGCTTTTAGCCACTGTTAATATGCTAAAGCTTTTAGAAAAAGTTAATATGATAAAGCTATTAGCAAAAGTGAAAATGCCAAAGCTATTAGCAAAAGCTAATATGCAAAAGCTATGTGCAAGATTTAATATGTTAAAGCTTTTAGCTATAGCAAACATGCCAAAGTTATTAGCGAAAGCTAATATGCGTAAGCTATAAGCTACAGCTAACGTGCCAAAGCTTTAAGCAAAAGCTATTGGGTAAGCTTATATACCAAAACTTATATGCCTAAGCTGTAAGGCAAAGGTAATATGCAAAAGCTATTAGCCAGAGCTGTTCGGTAAATCTGGAATGTCAAAGCAAATATGCCTAAGCTATAAGCCACAGCTAATATGCCAAAGCTATGTGCAAAATTTATTATGCCAAAGCTTTTAGCAAAAGCCAATATACCCAAGCTTTTACCAAAAGCTAATATGCCAAAGCTATAAGTAGAAGCTAATATTCAAAAGCTATTAGCTAAAGTAAATATGCCAAAACTCATGTGCCTTAGTTATAAAGCAAAGGTATAATGCCGAAGATATTAGCAAGATCTTATATAATAAAGCTATTAGCAAAAGCATATATGCTAAAGCTATTAGCAAATGCAGATATGCCAAGGCTATGAGTAAAAGCTAATATTATAAAGATGTTACTAAAAGCTAAAATGCCAAAGCTATAAGCAAAACCCTATATAGCAAAGCTGTAAGCCAGAATTGTTCAGCGAAGCTAAAATGCCAAAACTAATATGTCTAAGCTATAAGCGACAGCTAATATGCCAAAGCTATTAGCAAAAGTTAATATTCTGTTACGTCACGACTGACGACTGTTTTTAAGTATTGAAGCCAAGCCTTTTGTGGCCACTCTGCATTCGCCGAGTTTTGCCGGGACCAGGCAGGTTCGCTCTTTCGAAGATTAATCAATAACAAACATAGCAACAAGCGCTCGTCTGTTAGAAATTATGAGTAGGATGGAGAAAGGAAAATGGTGATCGGGAGTCAATATCGCCAGGAGTTCTGGTTTTAATTTTATTTACATAATATTTAATACTCACAATGAAGACGAAAGAAACAATTAATCCGCAGATGGTTTGGACAACAATCAATTAACAACACTCGCAAGAAGGCAAAAGTAAACGCTACAAAATTAAGAAAAAGATTAATCGGCTCCTTGCCCCCAACAGCAGCAGTCACAATCCTCGCCCTTGCCCTCATCTTCTTTACTCTATTCTATTCTACTATATTTTCTCTTCTCAACTATATTTTCTCTTCTTAACTATATTTTCTCTTCTCAACTATATTTTCTCTTCTGCTAAGGGCATGTATGCTCCGTTCTTATATATGTTTCTATCTTACTGTTATATGATATATGCTATCACGTTATATGATATCAATCGCCTTCTTAGGTTTGTTGTCACGCGGCATTGCATGCCCAGGAGTTCAGTATTTCGCTACGCCAGCAATTCAGAAATATATAATAAGTATTTAGGTAACTGTTTCTAAAATTTCTTTATGTATTGATATTTGATACATTACGCGGGCAATGATCTCATCGATAAATCCATGTCTCACGTGCGATGCTTTCACCAATAGCCCAGTCATTATGTTACACCACTGGACACAGCATCGCTGGTGAGCTTGTTTACTATTGCGAAGAAAATAATATAGATAAACGTGGCGTGACGTAACACCTCCCCCTTTTTATTTAAAATAAAGTTATCGCGCAGTGATAACGTTATTTACTATCGGAATTGAGCTATTGCTTACTTGTTCTGGCGCTAGATAATACAATTTTTATAATAATTTCGTTACAATTTTCTGGTATTGATATGAGCTTGATTTGTTCATTTAGTCGCAGAGTTTCTTCAGGGTTTGACTCATTCCTGGATGTGACGTGAAGTAGATGAATAAGCGTATTACAGATGAGTATGTGTCACAACCGCAGAACGAAAACAAGATGTAGCACTGAATGATAACATCCCTCAAATAGAGTTTGTCTTATAGGCACAGATCTGAGAGTTGCTTTGCTGTCTCGAAAATTTGTTTTATTCCAGAATTTTTCTTCCGTTTATTTAATAAGCGGTGGAAAATCTTTCCGCCAATATTATTTTCCAATCATAGTCTCTTGTGAGACTTCCAAATACAAATTGTCGTTTCGCCAGGAATATCAGGTGCTCTCAAATACTGTATTTTCAGTACTAATTTTTGTCCATTTTCTGGTAATACATTTTTATTTTATTCCGAACAGCTGACATGAATCTTATGCCAAAGTGATGACACATTCAAGCGACTAAAACCATGCCTCGCAATGCAGGAGCAAACACACACGTCAATGACCCTCGATGATTAGATGTTAGTAATGGTTGGTTTTATCTGGTGCTGTCTCAGGTTGCAGTCTCCTATGTCGCGCGGTGAAGTTGTAGATGTGTAAGTCAGGTAGCTGTTATATTTGAAAACAATAAAGACCTTACTCGTAATATCGCTGCCAGTAACAAGACACAAAAGACCAACCTCTTCTGTTTTGCATAATTTTTATATAGCGGTTCGTCATTTCTTTAATTGAAATCAGCGACCAAAGGAATTAATTATTAAAGAAGCTTTTTATTTTTGCTTCTAAGGAGGTTTGTTCAGTCCTTATTATTTCTTAAAATTGGTGAATTTCATCATGTTTTAGTTACTGATTCAAACTAAAAAACATGACGACTTTTTTTACAAAAGAGAATACATATATTCGCATATACCTTTGGATTTGAATTTCGCTTACAATATTTTAATTTTAAAATTTTTAATAAATCTTTATGCACACATGCACACGCAAAACCTTTTTTTCCTAATTTTACCACTAATATTTTTCCATTTATTTGGTACATCGAATATTATCGAATTTACCGCTGTTTTAACTGCCAAAAGAAAGAAATCATCTCTGATTCTTAGATTTTATTTTACTACTTTCTTATCGTAATTCCTTTTACTATTATTTTTTGTACATACTATTCATGATCGTAGGTCGCACGCTGCGGTAACGAAACTATTTCCTATTATATCGCTTGTCTTTATTTTTATAATAGTTCCAAATAATGCAATATGTTGCATTCGCTCTTTATGCCTTTCATACTTAGATGAGTGATATGCGACAATTGACGTTATCAATCGCTTTCTGTGCAGTAAGTTATAAATTTTGTACTTTCAGGCATATCTTTATTTTTTTGGCAGTTTTCTGAATATATATTTAATATGTCTTATCGTTGAAGCAAAAACACAAGTTGATTCGTCTAAAATATAGAGATTTTATTTTTATTAATTACATAACAATCGCAATCAAATTTTACCACGTGTTACAGCTGTAGTTATACTAACCTAAAATATAGAGAATGAACAATTTAAAGTTTATGCTTCTCTATATTACACCACAAAGAGAGTTTTGTTTATAAATCCCTTTAGAAAATTAATCCAATTAAATTTTAATACAATTCATATAATGTTGGCTTATTAATTCTGTCAACAAATTAGTGTCTATCTATCTATCTATATCGTTCACTCACTATCTCTCGTACTATCTCTACTTTCATTCCACTCGTCCAACAAGTAGCGACCTGTGTAGCATATAGGCCTAACTAACCTGCGGTACATACACAAAGCTTACATCTCCGCCCTCCGGGAGATGCTTAATTTGGCGAAAGCAAATTTAGCATTTTCACCATAGTTCATCAGTCATAGGAACAAGCTTTGTGATGTGATACAAACCAAGGGATCTTTTTTTATATCCTGTATCTATTTTATAGATTGAGTCTGATACTTTTTCTATTATTTTAAAAGGGCCAATTCTGATTTCATCCATTTTTCTTCTATTTAATTTATTTCCATTGACTACATAAACTAGATCTCCTTCTTTGAATGTGTGTTGTATTCTATTTTTATCAAATATAGATTTTTTATAGTCGTGGTATTTTTTTGTTCTGAGTAGTGCTGTTTCTCTATCCTGTTGTAAATCTTTTGTATACTTAGTACTTTTTTTTTTTTAATTCTTGTGGTAGTAAGTCAGTAGACTCACCACTCAGAAGATATTTTGGTGAAAATCCTGTAACTGTGTGATTGGTTTCGTTGTATTTATTTATACAGTCTTCTGCTATTTTAGCCCATGCTGGTTTTTTTTCTTTCTCGTTTAATTTACAACGTATTCTATTGACAAGCGTTTGGTTTAGTCTTTCGTTTAAGCCGTTCGAAAAAGGTGCATCAATTGCTGTAAAAACTTGTTGTATATTTCGACTATCAAGATAATTTTTCAACTCGTTCGAATTTAGAGCTGGGTATTGATCTGATAGCAGTATTTCGATTGTGTTTTCTTTTGGAACCTTTTCAATCAATTTTATGAAATCTTAAGCGTTTTGGTTTTTTGAGCATAAAATATATGCAAATCTTGTAAAATGGTCTACTAATAGATGTAAGTATTTTTTTGTTGATCTTTGGCCTCCAAATCCACCAATTGTATCTAAGGACATTATTTGAAAAGGTTTTTCAGCTGGGCCCATATAGGACATTTGGCCATATTTTCTGTTTAATCCTGTTGTATTTTTTATGCAAACTTCACAGTGCTTACATATCATTTCAATGTTTTTCTTTAGGCTTGGTGCTGTGTACAAATTTTTAACCTTAGCTTCCATTTGGTTTATTCCTATGTGACAAAAGTTTTCGTGAACTTTCTGCAATACAATTTTACTATATCTTTCGCTTAATATTATTTTTCTTTTCTTTTTTTTCCTTTTGGTGTAGTAAATACCATCTTCTATAATAAGATTATTTTTCCTTTTCATTTCTTGGTTTTGTGCTTGATCAGTTTTTATATCTTCTAATTTAATAATATTTACTGTTTTTAGGTTGTCGTCATTATTTTCAAATTCTTCGAAAACTGGATTCCTGCTAAGACAGTCCGCTTCTGTATTTGATTTTCCTGGATTGTATTTTACTATAAAATTTTATTGCGACAAATAATGAATCATATCGCCTAGTTCATCGTCGGTTCTACTTTTGACATTCAGCTTTTCTAGTGGTTTATGATCCATATATACAGTGAAGAAATTCCCTAATAGCCAATGTTGCCAGAATTTCAGGCTTTCTTTAATTGCTAAACACTCTAAGAAAATAGCTTTTTTTGTTTTCTGACATTCATTTAGTTTTTTTGAGAAGTAGGCTACAGGTTTCTGATCTCCATTTAATTGGGTTTGTTTTAAAACAGATCCTAAACCCTTTATGTTGGCATCCGTGTAAATAAATATTGGTAACATTGGATCAAAAATCGCAAGGATTGGACTGGAACATAAATGATTTTTTATTACTTCGAATGCTTTTTGACATTCATTTGACCAATAGAACTGGGTATTTTTGCGAAGTAAATTGTGTAAAGGTTCAAGTGTGATTGAAGCATTTGGGATGAACTTTCCATGGAAGTTTATTTTTCCCAGAAATTGCCTTACATGTTTTCTGTTTTGTGGAGTTGGAAATTCTCTGATTGATTTTAAGTTGTCCTTTAAAGGTGTGATTGTATTATCTTTTATTATGTGCCCTAAATATTTTACTGAATTAGTAGCAAATGTACATTTTGTGAATTTCAGTCTAAACCCTTCTTTTTGTATGGCGTCCAATAGTTTCCTTATGTGCATTATATGCTCATCAAATGTTTTTGAAAAAATTAGTATATCGTCAATATAGTTCACAGCAAATGTAGACAGGTCATATTTCTTTATAATGTTCCTGAATATCCGTTGAAAAATTGCTGGAGATGTTTTTAGGCCAAAAGGAAGACATGTCCATTGATAGTGACCCTCTTGAGTTACGAATCCCGTTTTCAACCTATCTTGAATTCTTAAAGGTATCGACGAAAATGCTGAATTAATGTCTAAAGTTGTGAAGTATTTACAGTTTACGGTTTGAATCATTAAGTCTTCTATTAGAGGAAAAGGTTGAAATTGAGGAATTATTATCTTATTTAGTTCTATAAAATCTATACATAGCTGATTTCTTTTTCCCTCATCTCTTTTAAATGCTAAAGTCACTGGTGCTGCAAAAGGACCATCGATCAATCCGCGTTTTAATAATTCTGCGACCTGTTTTTCTATCTCAATTCGATCTTCGATTGAGCATCTGTAAGGTCGTTTATTACAATATTCTTCTACTTGTAGATCGATGCACGCTTCATAGTTTTTGACTGTACCCACATCGTATTTATCTTTCGCAAAAATTGTATTATATTCGTCTAATAAGGCGAGTACTTGATTTCTTTGGTCTACATGTAAATGTTTAGTTTAGACTGTGAATTGGTTTGTATCTATTCCTTCATTGAAGTTTACTTCATATTCTTTTGATAATTTTTTTATTTTCTCTTCTTTTTTATTTTCTTTTAGTTTTATTATATTTAAATCTTCATCATAGGTTAATCTAAAATTTCTTATTGTATCCAGTCCTAATATGAGATCATAATTAAAATCTTCACTTCCTAATATAAATGCGTTCATATTTTTTTCTTCATCTAATATTTTTGCCTTTAATGTTATTAATCCATTATTTTTTTTTCTACCATTAATCGATTTTAATATACTGCTTTTTCCATCTTTTTCATCGTTTCTCAGTTTTACTAACCTTGAGTTTATTATTGTCACTTGTGATCCAGGATCATAAATCCCTTTAACTTCAAAAAGGTTATTCAATAGTACGTTAATCTTGATTAATAGTGGAAAATCTAGTTTTTTTGGTCTGTATTAAGTTTAACTTCTAATATTGACTTTGTAGGCAAATTTCTATTTTCTATATTACTTTTTCCTGTTTTGTACCAACATACGTTTTCTGGATGGTATCGGTTTGTCTTACCTTTTCCCTCACAAATCTTGCACGGTTTTCTTTCAATATTCTTCGTCCAATCTGGTTTCGCAAATTTTTTTACGTCTTTGTTGTCATCTATAGTTTTTGTATTTGTTAATTTCTCATATCTTCTTAATTCATTAAATAGGTCTTGTGAATTCTTTAAATGTTCTCTTTCTATTTTATCTCTTACAAATCCTGGTAAACCTGCAGCAATTAAATTAATTAGTGTTATTTTATCTATATCTTTATTCGTTTCTAGTAGTAAACGTTCTTTCCTTAAGGCGTAATCTATGAGTGAGCCGTTCATAAATTTATAGTTAATTGCATACAGTATTGGTGACCATCCTTTATCTGCAAAAGTTTTTAGGAAGTTTTTCTTCCAAATTTCCTATTCTGAATCCAATGTATTTTTTATCAACATAGAACGATGCCAGTCTTTGCAATTATTTTCTAAAAATAGCCTTAAAATTTCAATCTTTTTAGTGTCTTTTGATATAAGTAATCTCTCACATTCACTTTCGTATGTTAATAACCATTGATTTCCACTCATATTTTTACCATTAAAATTTTCGATCACGAATTTTTCGGAAATTTTATTTAAATTCGGATTTTTCAATAGGTAATTGTCCTCCTTTTGTTCAGACAACTTTTCTAAAATTTTTAGTAAGTTTTCGTCTACTTGGGATACTTTATGCTCTTCTTGTTGTATCTCTTCTAAGAGATAGTCTCCTATTGCCATATTTCCATTATCATCCACAAAATTTCTTAGAATTTCCCTATTTAAGTTAAACCATACACTGCGTGTTTGTCCCCTTCTTTTAAGTGTGGCTGTAACTTTTTTGTACTCTGGCAAAGTTTCTAATTGTGTATGATACTATCGTATCCCCAAGTGTCTTAGGACTTCAAACTTTTGTTTTTCTTCATCAGTAATTGATGTAATTAATATGATATTTGTCTTTGGGTCATCCGCTGGCGCCATTTCAAATTGGAAACTTAACCTCGTCATAGTGTCGGATAGGCTAACAGTATCTAAGCAAGGTGACAATTATTGCTTTTGAAAACCTTAAATTGTTGATTTATAATATGTCTTATCGTTGAAGCAAAAACACAAGTTGATTCGTCTAAAATATAGAGATTTTATTTTTAATAATTACATAACAATCGCAATCATAAATTTTACCACGTGTTACAGCTGTAGTTGTACTAACCTAAAATATAGAGAATCAACAATTTAAAGTTTATGCTTCTCTATATTACACCACAAAGAGAGTTTTGTTTATAAATCCCTTTAGAAAATTAATCCAATTAAATTTTAATACAATTCATATAATGTTGGCTTATTAATTCTGTCAACAAATTAGTGTCTATCTATCTATCTATATCGTTCACTCACTATCTCTCGTACTATCTCTACTTTCATTCCACTCGTCCAACAAGTAGCGACCTGTGTAGCATATAGGCCTAACTAACCTGCGGTACATACACAAAGCTTACATATATATGTAAAGGAAAAGTATTTCCTTTAATGTAAATTTGCCGCACTTCGTGCGGTCTTCATACGGCTCTCATTAGAGGGAGTAATTAGCGAAGAACGCCATAAAGAAAGAGGTAGGTAAGGACTGAGAAGAGAAGCAGAGATTACATAACCAAATAGGTGTGAAACGAGAGAAGATAGTTATTAATAAAGATAGATAAATAAATTGATTAGAGTTAGGGAAACGGAGGTGAACAAAGAAGTGATAATAATAAACTTTGATTGTCGTTTTTTCGTTTACAGGTAAGAATATTTAGACTGTAATAAATGTAATTAACTAATGTACCTAATAAATAGCGTATTAAATTTTGTTTACAGAAAAACAAATTCAAGTTTATTATATTTCCTAATTTTACCAGAGATATAGTCTTATAAAACGACAATTTGAGTGAAAATGGGAAAACTTCAATTCGAGTTTAAAGTCGTAGCCTTAACAAAAGATGAGAAAACAAACACGATAATTATAACCTCTATTAACACAATTGTTGGGAAGAAATTTATTTTACCAGAAGAATGGAGAAACGTAGAAAACCATGAAGAGATAATGAAAACAGACAATTTCTATAAAGTAAAGAATAGTTTGAGAAAAAGACACCAAGTAAGAAGAGTTTGGATCAAATTGAGGGATAAACTAAAACATATATATTTAGATGACGATGAGAATCTACAATTTCGGAACCAATATCTGAAAGAAATAGAAGAGAAAGAATCGGAAGACATGGAACAAAATAATAATTTAATCAGAGCAATAGAAAAACTAATGGAAACACCTAAAAGAAAAGACGAAGGAAGAAATTTGAAACATCTAGCAGACAAATTTATGATTGAAAAATTTACGAGTAAACACTCAAATGCCAAACAATGGATAGAAACATTTGAGAAAGAATGCGCAAGATTTGAAATTATAGAGAGTGAAATAAAAATAGAAGCACTAAGGTTATTTATGGAAAAGCTATGTTCAGACTGGCATTATGCAACATTGACAAAACTAACAGCGAACTCAGAATGGGATGAATGGAAAACCCGATTCATAGAAACTTTTGCAGACAAAGGGTGGAGTACAATAACATACGCTCTATCTCTTAAATATAATAATGGCTCACTAACGGATTACGCAATTAGAAAGGAAAAATTACTGCTAGATATGAACAAGGATATAGATTCAAAAACATTGGTAGCTCTCATAGCAGTAGGATTACCAGAGGTCACTTTAAATAGAATAGATAAAGAAAGCTGTTTGGATACAACAGCTTTATTCAATGAGATAAAAAAGTATGAAAGCATAACAAATAGAAGATATACAAGAACCAAGGAGAACACAACAGACATAAGAAGGAGGAATGAAAGAAAACCATGTAACACTTGTAAGAGGTTAAATAAAGGGAGTAGATATCACCCAGAAGATAAATTCTGGTTCAAAACAAAAGAAACAGAGAGAGATAAGGGATATAGATCTAGCACGGTAAGTAACACTTCAGTTATTGAAGCAGAATTAATAACGGAGAAAAAAAACGAATAACCACACCATTAATCAAAGTTAAGCTACTAGTAGAAGATAAGTTAGAAATTCAAAGGACATATGATTCAGGGTCTCAAGTATCATTGATAAATTCAAAATTAATCAAAAAAAATAATAATAATACGGAGAACGGCGAGAATAAAATATACCTAAGAACGGTTAATGGTGTGAGACCAACGAATGGCTTAATCACAATTAAGATAAAAATTTTTGAGACTGAAAAAAACATTGATGTATATATAATAGAAGGAGTAGATGTAGAAGATTTTATAATAGGATTAGACATGATAGAAACATTCAAAATAATCCAAAATGAAAAATTAGAGATATCTCAGAAGAAAGAAACAAATAGGCAAGAGGAAAAAAATGGGAAACAGATAGATTCTAGAAATAACAAGACAGAAGTATATACCATAAATTTTAATGAACACATTGAAGAAAATGACTTCAAAATAAAGATAGACCATTTGAATGGAGAACAAAGAATTGAGATAGACAAATTAATAAAAGATTACAAAACAGTGTTTGCCAAAGACAAATACGATATAGGAACAGTCAAGGATTATGAAGCTAGAATAGACTTATCTGTGGATAAGTACTGCAGCAAAAGACCATACAGGTGTATTATTGAAGACAAGAAGGAGATAGAGAGACAAGTGGCAAGATTACTAGAAGAAAACCTGATCGAAGAATCCTATAGCCCTTTTGCTGCTCCAGTGACTTTAGCTTTTAAAAAAGAGGAAAATAGAAAATCCAGACTCTGTATTGATTTCAGAGAATTGAACAAAATTATTATACCACAAGCTCAACCCTTTCCACTGATAGAAGACCTAATAACCAGAACAAGAAATTGCAAATATTTCACGACGTTAGACATCAATTCGGCCTTTTGGTCAATTCCACTAAGGATAGAGGATAGAAAAAAAACAGGATTCGTAACACAAGAAGGACATTATCAATGGACCTGCCTACCATTTGGTTTGAAGACAGCGCTAGCTATCTTCCAAAGGATACTGAGTAATATACTACGAAAACATGGAACAGCAGAATTTTTGGTAAATTATATCGACGACATACTAATTCACTCAGAAACTTTCGAACAACATATAAGCCATATAAAAAAAGTGCTAAATGCAATAATAAGCGAAGGATTTAGACTAAAATTTAGAAAATGTACATTCGCTGCCGACTCTGTGAAATACCTCGGTCATATAATTCAAAATAATTCAGTTAGGCCTGTGAAAGACAACCTAGTATCGATACAAAATTTTCCAACACCAAAAACACAGAAAAATATCAGACAGTTCCTAGGAAAGATAAATTTTTATCACGAGTACATACCGAAGAGCTCAATAAAGCTAGATGCACTACACAAACTATTAGGGAAAAATGAAAAATTCATATGGTCACATGAATGCGAAAAGTCGTTTAGAGAAATAAAGGAACTGCTATGCTCCCAACCGGTGCTTGAGATATTCGATAAAGATCTACCTATAAGAATCTATACCGATGCATCGCTAGAAGGTATAGGCGCAGTATTGAAACAATTACAAAATAACGGAGAAGAAAAACCGGTAGCATACTTCTCGAAGAAATTAAATAATGTACAAAAAAGGAAAAAAGCGATATACTTAGAATGCCTAGCAATTAAAGAAGCGGTAAAATACTGGCAACATTGGTTGCTAGGAAGAAGATTTGAAGTATACTCGGATCATAAACCGCTCGAAAACATGAATATAAAAGCTAGAACAGATGAAGAATTAGGAGATCTAGTGTATTACCTATCACAATATGATTTTACAATAAAATACATACCAGGTAAAGAAAACACAGAAGCAGATTGCCTGAGTAGAAACCCAGTATTAGGCCCAGAGGAAAATAAAGAAGAAATTTTAAGAATAGTAAACTTATTAAAATTAGAAGATATAAAAAAGGACCAAGAATGGAATGGCATTGAAAATAACAAGAGAAATTTAGTATTAAAAGATGGGGTATATTACGAAAAAATAAAAAAGAAAGAAAAAATCATTATATTAGAAAGACTTAGTAAAATAATTATAGAAGAAGTTCATAAAGAATGGTGTCATATAGGCATTAAACAAATGCAGAAAAAAATCAGCTCGAGATACACAGCGAAAAACTTAACAAAGAATATTAGAGAAGTCTGTAGGAGCTGTAAAACATGCATAAGAAATAAAACAAGAGGCCAGGGCAAATTTGGATTATTGTCACAGCTGGGTCCGGCAACAAAGCCGTTTGAAATCATGTCAATCGATACAATTGGCGGCTTTGGAGGGTCCAGATCCACAAAAAAATATTTACACCTACTAGTGGATCATTTCACTAGGTAAACATTCATTTCAACATCAAAAACCCAAAGTGCCAACGATTTCATTAAGCTGGTAAAAAATGTACTGGATATAGAAAAAATTGAGGCAATTCTGACGGACCAGTATCCAGGAGTTAATTCAAGAGAATTCAGAGAGTTTCTTGAAGAAGCTGACGTTAAACTGATTTTCACGGCTATAAACACATCTTTCTCAAACGGAATAAACGAAAGACTCAACCAAACGTTGGTGAATAAAATAAGATGCAGAATGAATGAAGAGAAGAAAGAGAAAAGAGCTTGGACGACGATTGCAAGAGAATGTGTAGATAAATATAATAAAACGGAACACACAGTCACAGGGTTTACGCCAAAATATTTATTAGATGGTACAGACACGAGTATCTTACCAGAAGAACTAAGAAAAAACAGAGAGAAAGAAGATTGGACCAAAGATAGACAAGAGGCTTTAAGAAAAAGTATTAAATCGCACGACTATAATAAAAAATTATTTGATGAAAATAGAAAACAATACGAATTCAATATAGGAGATATGGTCTACATAGAAAATGGTAATAGGTTAAATAGAAAAAAACTGGATGAGATAAGAGTTGGACCTTTCATCATAATAGAGAAGATATCAAACTCAATATATAGAATTAAAACTGGGAGAAAAAGAGCAGAAACAAGCTTATTCCATATAACAAAATTAATTCCAATCGCAAGAATAGAAGAAGAGAACACAGATGAAGAATGAAAGGAAAAGTGGCATGGCCCCACTATTGCTGCAATTTTTTCCCGGGGGGGGGGGGAGATGTAAAGGAAAAGTATTTCCTTTAATGTAAAT
>JACGTP010000794.1:0-17874 GCA_023678845.1 Mischocyttarus mexicanus
TTTTTTTTTTCCATTTCTCTAATTTATTTTTTATCGTTCGATAAATCGAACAACATTATCCTAACAAAAAATAACATAATAATTAATTATTATATCTAATCATCGAATCGTATAAATATAAGCTTTGTTACTTTTAAATCAATCTTTTTATTATATCTACAGATTATTGTAAATTACCGTGAGTAATTGATAGGCCACAACACAGAGAGAACATATCAAGCCTAACGTCTGTACGAACATGAGGAAACTGAAAGCTTCCTTTAAAATCATAGCCAATCTGTAATCAAATTACTTCAATCCCTTCTATATCTTTTATATTATTTATCATTGTTTTACAACGAATTTAAAATTATGTTCAGAATTTTGAAGAGCTCGTTAAAAATGAAACTTCGTAAGAAAATAATCGAACAAAAAATTGATTGTATCGTCGATGATTAAAAAAAAAACCAAGAACACAAAAGTAAAATAAAAAAAAATAAAAAAAGAACCACCGTTCCTGTTTTAAATAACATCTCACATCATTCCAAGGGAATAGTGTTAGTTCTTTTCTCTTCGAACAAAATCTAATCTCACCTTAAAAGTTCGTCATGTCGATCTATCAAAAGTTTCATTTCGCAATGATACTTTCCCATTTCTAGATTAACGCTTTCCAAACGATTCCCAAGAATCGATAATTGTCCGCATAGATAAAACGTCAAAGTTACGAGAAGACTATCCGCGCCAGTTGCACCTACGGTTAACAAGGTACTGGCTGGTATCAACCAGATACAGAACAACGCGTACTTACGAGCATCTGTCACCTCGTAAACATGATTTATTCGTATTGGTAATTCATACGGGAGAGTGCAATTATCGAAACCTGTGGAAAACCAAAAAGTATGAGATTTTTTGTTCTCTTATTTCCAAAAGTGTGGTATTTCACGCCAATTTGATAATCAACAAAAAAAAAAATGAAAAAGTACTAGAAGAAGAAATAAGAAACGTTCGAACTAAAACGAAGTTTTAATCGAATTATGCGAATTTACGATCGATAACACGCGTCATTTCGTAGGGTTTGATAATCGTACAGAAGAAAAAAAAACAAAAATAGAATATCTATCTTATAAAACAAATACAGTGAATATATAATGCAAAATAGAAATCTTACTGGATAGGATGCATTCGAAAATTGGTTTGCCATAGAATAACGTAGGAACGAAGAAAAGAGACATCGCTGAGGACGTTGTAAACATAGTTGCTGCCACATTATACCAGACTATTCTTTCTCTTTCATTATCCGTTCGATATAATCCTTGGGATATGTCTCTTTGAACAATTTTCAAGATTGGTAAAATGAGATGCATCTTCCATCGAAACATTAATGCTTTTAATACGATCAAAATCGTTGGTAACGAAAGGGTCACGTTTCTAAGAGTTTTGTCAAGATCGTGCAAACTTTGAAATAATCCAACTAGTTCTAAACAGGTGAATAAAATAACGTAAATGACGTAAAAGAAAAATCTATAATCGTTACGATTTTCTGGCCAAAGTCCTGGTAAAGATAAAAGCCTTTTACTCCAGGTCAATACTTTCTCGTCGTAAAATATACCCGCGTATTGTTCCACTTTCATTGTTTTTTCTTTTTTGTGAAAATAATTTAATTTATTTTTTGTTTTATTTTTAGATATTTCTCGATATGAACTAATGTATAAAATCGATAAGAAGATTCGGAGGTAGTTTGTTCGTCGGAGGTCGCTAAAAGACGACTGACACTTTTTTTGATATATTTCTTAAAAAGAAACCTTCGTTGAATAAAAAAAAAAAATTATATCAATAGTTTGGTATATTATTACATGCGTGCATACGATCTATAGTTTCATATTAATGAATCGTTTACGTATTCTTCCGTTACATTCGTAAGTCTTCTCGAAGTTATTATTCGAATAATAACTGAATTAGGATTAATAGTTTATGCGTTGGCACGTACTAAGAGATGGAATACACGCTGGACATATGATGGACGCATGCAACCAAATGGAATTTCTTAGAGAGAACTTTATCGGAGAGAAAAAAAAAACGTGCTATAATATTCCATTCGTGGAAGAAGGAAGACGATCGTTAAAAGTGTCGAGGAAAGATTATTTCTTTATGTGGTTCGTGACCGATGCATTTCTTTGAACAACATTCCACGCGACTATGAAAATGCATTTTTTCTCTTTCTTCTTTTTTTTCTTAATTTATTTGAAAATATACGAGTAAATTGAGAGAGAAAAAAAAAAGAAAAATTCTATTTATTCTCATTGGATAATCATATACGAAGATAAAAAAAGAAAAGAGTACATACGCGTAACGTTATCTCAAAACCGCGATATGTTCTAGAAGTATAGTGATTAAACGTAACCAGTTAAAGCTTCGTTCTTTCCCCCTTCGGTTATAAAATTTGCAAAAAAGAAAAAGTACAAAAAGTCGAAAGATTTTTGAAGAAGATAGAAAACTCAATTTGAAAGTACGAACACGTATATGACAACTTATGCGAATAAATAAAATTGTATTTATATATGTAACGAAAAAAAAGGATTTATAGTTTTTATCAATCGACAAAATTTGCAATGAAATCATACGAATTGTGCGAATCTATGAGGAAAAATGGAGGGCTTGTAGAAGGACTAAGAGCGCGTGTGCGTGAGACTTGGTGCTTGCAACGAGAAAACGAATGCAACCAGTGTTATACGGTCTTGTGTCGAGTGATAGTCGAACACATGGAAAATAACTAAATTGACTAAAGTGTTTAACAATCTCATCGATTTTTGTCTTTTTATTTGAACGATAAAAAAAGAAGAAAAAAAAAAGAAGACTCTTTCAAATTTTTTACGAAATAACTTTCAGATCAAAGTTTTATAGTTGACGAGCAATGATATATCAAAGGATAACAGCGATCGGTGTATCCTTGATCCTAACTATCTTCATGCTCTTTTTAATAATGTATTACTTCAATGAAAGTAAGTGTATTTAATTAATATATTTCATATCAAAACGTTTAGATAATTACTTTTTCTTTTAATATAATCTGTTTTACTCGTTTCTATCTCTTTTTTTTTCTCTATTTTGCTTTATTTCATTCGATCAACATAATATTACGAGTTTAATGAGATTGCCTTTACGTGTTTTATGAGATTCGAAACGTTTCGAATCTTTCTCGATTAGATAAAAACTACCCTCGAGGGTTGAGAAGCATGAAATAATGGAACGATCAATTATTTATACACCAGTTACTCATCGAACGAATGGAATAATATTGTACTTTAAATGATAAAATATATTCAACTTCGAGACTGACTAATCGAATTCCATGTTTTTTTTTTTTTTTTTTTCTTTAAATCAATCTTATTAACTTCGTTTAATCTGATCTTTTTTTTTTTATAGGATCGATAAATGATTTCATAGTCGATTCTCACAACGAAGACTGACGTAACTTCATTAAAAAGTAATCTTTTGCAATTGACACATTGAGTTATTATTATATTAACCAACATAAGAAAATCATGAGAAATTTAAATACGTCGTTGATTGACATTGATCGTTCGATTATTAACTTACTCGAGATCATTTTATTATTCAATCATATTATCCAAATCCTGATTGCAGATAACTGTCCAATCGGTACGTTCCCTTGCTTGAATAGTACAATTTGCAAATTACAAAGTAGTTGGTGTAACGGAGTGGATGATTGTCCTTACGGGGACGATGAAACAGCTGAGTTATGTGGTAAGTTTCAAAATAACAAAAAAAAAAACAAAAATTCGATCATTTAAGGGGGTTAACAATCGTAATGACTGAACGATCATTAAATTCACGAAATATATTTATAGCTTCAGAAATTTATAATCGACATTGTTGAATTTAGATGAATTTAATTTAAAAAACAATTTATTAAAATGTTTGTGTGGAAATAAATACATTTACACATTTTAGTCGATTTAAACGGAGATTGGAGTTGGTTCTTGAAGCAGGATAAACTTACAGAAATACAGGACGACGATTGTGGTAATCAAATGCTATTTTACTGAAATTTTGTTTCTCTTTTTTTCATAATAATTATTAAGAAGATTATAAATTTTTTGTTTTATTTTTTTTTTATAGAAATCGAAGATATTCCCGAGGGATGTATCTACAGTCAATGTCGTGTAACTTGCAAAGGATACGAAGAAATTCCACAAAATTTGTCATCAAAAATCGATAGATTGTACGATACTTTTAAAAATATTTCTTTTTCTCATATTTTATTATTGCGTGTGTAAGAGTAATGAATATGTGTTGTTTTTTGTATAGAATTTTAACTAACAATTCTATTAGAAGAATTCCAGCCTATTCATTCGCGAAATATACGCAGCTACGTTTGTTGTAAGCTATTTTTTATTGTTTTTTGTATTTTTTATTATATCCTAATTTATTTATATTTTTATTTATATCATTCTCTCATTTTTTAGGTATCTCGATTATAACGATATAAACGAGATAGAGGAAGAAGCTTTCGTAAATCAAGAAAAGTTAATTTGGCTGTAAGTAAATTTACAAAAAATTGCATATTATTATTAAATATTACATCATAAATATTATCTTCCCTCTAGTATTCTATCGAACAATAAATTAAGCGTTATCAAGGCCGGAGATTTAGCTGGTCTAATTAATTTGGAAACTCTCAGGGCCAAGGATAATCAATTAGTGGCTGTTGATTTGTCCGATTTCGAAAATAGTACGAGTATAGATTTGATGTAAGTAATATACAGTCGTGAGATATTTTTTAGCTAAAGAAAAAAAAAATATCCCATAAAAACCAGATCGAAATTGTTTTTCTTTCAGAGACTTTCGTAAGAATTTCTTAAACAGCACCAATTTCAAGCTTCCACGATTGCCTGTTTTAAGAGAAATGTAAGTCTTCGAAGACTGTTTATTAAATAAAATAACTGATCATGATAACATATACCTCGTTATACGTAGATTAAAGTTACATTGCAGAATGTTGAGTGAGAATTACTTCGAGACCATAACATCGGACATGTTCGAGGGTGTACCTGGTTTACAATCGTTGTAAGTACTAAATTACGATGCAATTTTACAAAGAAAAAAAAATAAGAAAAAAAGGTATTATTTTTACAGGAACATGGAACATAATTACATAAAGATTATCGATGAAAATGCTTTCAAGAATCTAAAACAACTTGTCGAGGTGTAAGTATGCAGTATGCATTAAAAGAAAACGGTTATTACGGCACGTGTGAAGATAATAAATAATAAGAATAAATAAATCATTTCTTTTTCTTTTTATTTTTCCAGTAAACTAGCGCATAATTATATCATTTCTCTGGATTCGAACGTGTTTAAGACCACGGTAAATCTCACGAAACTGTAAGTAAACCAAGTTAAATCTCCTACGTGTCATAAACATATTTACGTGTACTTATCCACGTGTGTGTATATATCATTGCGGCTACGATTAATGGAAACGTCACGTATCTTAATTAAATCATAACTTCCTCTTAACCTCAATCCTTTTTATAATGGATTATCAAAGCTTTCGTAATTACAGATTGATCGGTTATAATCCGATCGAACATTTCTCAATCGATGTTTTGGATCCTTTGACCAATCTACGATCTCTGTAAGTTTTCATTTTATTTTTATATTATTCTTCCTTCTCTAAAATTATATTTTTTCATTTATCGTTGTTTATAATTAAGATCAAACATCGTTTTCAATATCTTCTTTTTCCTCTATATTATTTTATTCTTCATTTCAGCGGTATTGAAGGGATCAACATGGATAATCTAGACGAAGATTCGTTTAACCAGTTATCCAGCTTAGATTTTATGTATGTTAATTTATAATTGATATAAATGTTATTTCGTTTGTTAACATTTTGTTCGTTTCTCTTTTTTATCAGATATTTTGAAAAATTTCATTATTGTATGACGTTCGCTTCGAAAGTAAAAAAGTGCGCACCAACCACCGACGGTAAGTCATAATTGATGATTTAACAAAATCATTTTTATATTTATATCTTATTAGAATTTATTTGTATTTTGTTAATATAGGTATTTCGTCATTGACGCACTTGCTGAGTACGTCTATGTTGAAGGGTGCAGTATGGGGAATTTCCTGCGTAACTTTTATAGGCAATGCCTTCGTACTTTGGGAAAGATTCACTGCAAAGGATGAGAATCGTGTTCTTAGTATCCTGATTAAAAATCTTGCTGGTTAGTTGTGAGAAAATATTTTTTTATAAAATTAAATCTTATTGTGTCATTAAAAACCATTGATTATTTTCAACAACGATTCTCTCTTTGAGATTTATTTTAATTAAAATCTAGTATAAATATTAATAAATAAAACGCGCTGAGAGTGTTAAAGCTACCGATTAACAATAGTACGATTTCGAACGATGGAATAAATCATGAAAGAAAAGAAAGAAAAATATTATAATAAAAGATAAGGTATAACGTTTGATGCCTCGACATAGAGAATGGCTATTCTACGCTTAGCGATATTATTAGACGATACGATTTACAACGACGGTGTAACGATGATCCACCGACGATATGAACCCAACTATAAATCATAGAACCGTTGGTTATAGCAATAGCATTGTGCGTAATCCCTTTTACAGTGTCCGACATGCTGATGGGCGTATACTTGTTCATAATCGCTCTGGTAGACTTGCAGTTCCGTGATAACTACAACAAGGAAGCAAGCTCATGGATGTCCTCTTGGGGCTGCACCTTTCTTGGAGTTGTAGCAATGATCTCGTCAGAAGTAATATCGCCATTTAATTCGTATCAATATTTCTTTCAAAAATATATTTCATTATTTATTTATTTCAATAAATTTTCATCAAAGAGAGAGAGAGAGAGAGATGACTAACGAGATCTTGGATTTTTCTTTTACATATTTATAATTGAATAAATTAAAAAAAAAAGAATGTAGATATAAAAGATATAACGTAGCCACTTCTGCTTCAATTAATTATATCTAACTGGTTAAACGTTGAAACGATTTTAAAGGTATCCGTGCTGATCCTATCATTTATGTCTTGTGAACGATTCGTACTGATTGCCGCACCGTTGAAAGGTCATCACGCTATGAAACCACAGACAGCAACGGCATCGATAATGTTCATATGGATCATCGGTTTTATCCTCGCTGTTATTCCAGGTAAACACGTTATGATTCAATGTTCGTATATAGATTACACGTTGAGCTTAAACGACCCTGTTCTTTTTTGTTTTAACTTTTTCACACTTATCACGATCATGCGTATATAATATGTATATATATATATAATATGACTCCTCGTTTAACTAAATTGTTTGCACATTTTTATCAAACGAAATTTCCTTGAAGTTTCAAACGTTATATCCTAATATTTTATATTCTACGTAACTCATTATATTTATTATCATCGATTATATATGTAATTTAAAACTAACTGGTATATCACGTTATTAAATATTTTTTAAATCAAATAATTATAATGACTACGTTTAATATTTAATATAGTAATTCATTGGAGGAACAGCACAAGGTTTTATGGTGCGAATGGAATGTGCTTTCCTTTGCATATAGACGATCCTTACTCTATAGGATGGCAATATTCTGCATTCATATTTTTAGGAGTCAACTTGTTAGGGTAAGAGTCCAACTTTAACCGTTATAAAGTAATTCGGTACTTAATCGACGGAACTGGAATTATAATACGATTTAATCATTTAACCAACGATCCTTTCATTTAAAATCCGATTAACATCCGTAGCCTGATAACTATCGGCTACGTTTACGTTGGTATGTTCGCAAGCATTTGGAGAACTCGTCACGCAACCCCACTATCAGCTGGCGATATGGAATTTGCTTTAAGATTCTTCTTGATCGTATTAACGGATGCAACTTGTTGGGCACCGATTATCATTTTGAAAATCTTGGCTATGATGAAATATCCTGTACCAGGTATATAAACCTATCTCGTATTCCTATCATGGTGATATATGATGTAAAGTAGTAATGATAGTGCTTCTGATAAGATTCTTCCTTACCTTTTAGATATTACTACGAGATATTTGCATTTACGATGAGATAAAAGCAATAATAGTTTTCATTTGATATCATACAAATAGAAATATTTACGTTGATATGTATTAACGAATGAAATCAAATAAATTAGGCACTATGATTACTATCCATTTACTATACCAACATATTCACCGATCATTTCTAGATCATCCAACGATCAAACTTCATTTTTAGCGGAACTACACGCCTGGGTCGTCGTTTTCGTACTTCCTGTTAACAGTGCAGTTAATCCGCTCTTATATACATTCACTACTCCGAAATTTCGCGAAAGATTAATCTGTTTCAAGTTTTTCAACAAAATACGAAACTACGTATCGAGGAAACATTCATCCCAAGGTTGGTATTCGAGATCAATGTATCAAACTTATGCATATTTCACGTTTAAATATCATAGTTATAATTAATTCAATTATTAAATCATTTTTTCTATTATATTTATTTTCTTACAGAGTCTCAAATGTCTATTACATTAAGTAGTAGAAATCTAATGTTTTCGATATCGTCGAGTAAGAAGAACGATCCTGAGAAGATACCACAATTGGTGATAGTAGAAGATGATTGGAACGATGATATTATGCGACGTATCGTGAAATAATTTTGTTCTATTTAATTATTTTTCTTGGTAAATCATTCGATACACGGTTACGTTTTACCATGATTCCATCTAACGAGATTTCGGCAGAGATTATAATAACAATTGAGGGTGTACCATGTCTTAGAAAATATCGTAGAACGAAGCTTCTTACAATTAAAGTATTACAAATGTATCAATTAATGCATATATTATACATAGGATACATATATCGAACCTACATATATGTATGTAGGTAAATACGATCGAAGAACATTCAATGGAAAACTCGAACTCGTTTCAACCTGACCACGAGGATATCCGCCTACGACGTTGAGATCGTGCTTTATGCCGTTCATAAAATATTCCAAACGAGAATCGCAAATGCATTTGCGAAATTTATGATACCGTCTTAGATCTATCGGCAAATCGTGTTCGGTCTGGCAACTCCGTTAGAAGCAAAATATATTTACGAATATTGTAGCCACTTGTTGTACCCCCTACCCCTAACCCCTACTTTTTTCTTTCTCTGTCTCTGTCTCTCTCTACTTCTTTTAACAAGTACATAATTCATCATTTTTATCGTTGCTGAGAGAACGGAAGATATCTCCTTTTGAGTGTTGCCTCGATGTATTCGTAACTTCAATCTAGCTAGATTTAATATATATTTGCACAAACATATTTTTTTTTTTCCTTTCTTTATCTATTACAAATTGATTTTACATATACTCAATTACTATTATAGAATTTCAGCAACGATCAATTTAAACAAATCTCACGAGTTGTTTCCTCCCGTAGGAACTTCTCTCGATTAATTATCTCGGTCGAATCAGTATAGACGCATCGATGAAAAAATTAAATCGCCTATCGATTTCGTGCCAACGAGCCGGTTAATCCCATTAGTCCTTCGAGTATGGAACCTTGGTTCGCTAAGTCGAAGGTGTAACCCGGTGAAACGATCGAAGCCGACGTGACTGCGATCGTAAATCATCGAGGTGATAGAAAAGAAAAAAAAAGAAAAAAGATACAGTGAAAAAGAGGAGAGAGAGAGAGAGAAAGAGAGAGAGAGAGAAATTGAAAAAAAAAATATTGAAAAAGAATGGTTCGTCCTACGAATCATCGTTCAAGTGACCGATGACACGTAGATAATTTATGGTGTATAGTATATATATGTATAAGAGAATCCCGTTAAAAAACCTTGATACTCGAGATACTCTTTTCAAAGTGATTTTCGAGTTCAATGTAGTCTCTGTGTAGGTATACTATATCAGATTGATTATATGTATATATGTCATGTACGTTACATTAGAATATTTTCTATTATCGTAATAAGCCTTTGATATCTCTTTGTGCGTAAATCATCAAGATGATAGGAAAGAAAAAAAAAAAGAAGAAGAAGAAGAAGAAGAAAAATGTTTAGTCCTAGGAATCATCATCATCGTTCAAGTGACCGATGACATCTATGTAATTTATGTTAGATAGGATACATATAAAGATCCCGTTAAAATGCTTTGATACTCGAGATACTCTATTCAAAGTAATTTTCGAGTTTCAACGTTACCCATGTGTAGATATAATATAGTAAATTGGTTATAAATGTATACATATACGTTATATACATTACACTGTAACATTTCCTATTATCGTAATAAGCTTTGGTATCTCTTTGTGCAACCTTCTGAAGGTCTTCATCTTAAAGTTTCTCATCGAAATTACGATGTAGAGTCGGAAAGAGAGTGAAAGGCCGCTCCAGATTCGTTTGCAGATTCGAGACGAGAGTTGTTGCGCTAAGAAAGAGTGTTCAACAAGGAGGAGGAATGATGATGTCGAAAGCGCATGCCACCGATTCCCGTTCATCTTACGACTCGATCGTGCGAACGAATATAACTTCTCCTTTGCTCTGGTACCGAATAGTTCTTAAGAGAAAATATTCTAAAACGAATATCTAATTTTATCTCTTTTTATTCGTATATTATTTATTTCGTTCACGTGTCATTTAATAATAATCTAAATAAATAAAACAATATTTTCCCTTTAAAAATTCGTCGTTAAAAAAAAAAACAGGAAAAAAAAATTTTTATTATTACTCACTTTTATCCAAAGTATTTCAGTTGAAAATCTTAATAGAATAAATGAAATTTACGACTATTAAGAGGGATACTTTCGTTACATTCGTACAATCACACTGAAATGAATGATCTTGTGTAAAATAAAAAAATATATATATCCCCGTTAACTCGAATAAGTTGATACTACTATTAATCCTGAAGAAAGGTTGATATTTACAGTGTCTCCTCAGATGAAGAAGACTAAGAAGAAGAAGAAGAAGAAGAAGAGAAGGAAATTAAAAAAAAATGAAGAAGAGATGGGTTCTCCCGTCGTCTCTAAACGTATATTAGCCGATAAATATTCGGAGAAAGAGAAAGATAAAGAGAAAGATAAATAGAAAGATAAGATAGAATAAGTGTTAAAGAGAGAAAGAGATAAACGCCTACGACGAAAATGTAGTGTTACCGAAGCGTGGCAAACTCTCTCTGGCAAACTCGACACCTCTCAGCTTTAGAGAATTGATCGCGAACTAAAGCAAAGCAAATCGACCGGCCGACGTATTAAATACTCTTTAACGGCCGTCCAAACGTTTCCTGGAGAAGATTTTAGAACAGTTTGGATGGCCCTCAGTCCGTCGTACAACAAACTAAAGAAGATTCTGTCGCCAAAACACACGAAAAGCATTGGCCTTAGGTCATTAAATCACGTTACCCGCGTTCTACTACTTTTACGCACACGTATAAAGAAAAGACATATACAATTACACGATTTCCGCATTGTAACTCTTCTCGCTATCTCTCTTTCTCTCTTTTTAAAGTAGGTTTAAATTTGTGGAAGTAGTGGGTTAATTAAACACACGTTTTTCTTGCCCCACCGCGGAAGACTATGCAAATCTAATACTATCGTGAATGGACCTATGATAACGATCGACTATCCCTTTGTAACGTTAACACGCGTTAAAAGAAAAAATTATCTAGCAAGAAAAAAAAATCCTCGTATCTTTGTGTAAATCTTTCTTCCGTATATTTTCTATGTCAAACGATTAATATCTCGTACATTAAATTAATTTGTCAATGGACTATAATATTAATGTATCTAATATATCTACTTATTATAATCAGTCTCTCTCTCTCTCTTTTTAACAGACCGCTATTGTTATTTTAAAAAACAAGTGAACTCTTAAATCAACCGATATCGAGATCACGATCGAGCTTGTTACTTTGCGTGGGGTTCTTTGAAGAAGATAGCGAACTATGAAGAAAGATAGAAAGAGACACTTATGATAGTCGGCACACATAAACACATAGTTATCCAAAGTAGAATTTTATATATATGTCGTCGTGTTCGTATTCCCGAGAGATTTGTCTTACATTCGGTCAAAGGAAAAACACGAAGGCGGAGGCGGCATAACGTTTTAGCGTGCGCGCGTTTGAAAACCGTCCACGGACGGTTAGCCGACGCGGAACGGTATTCGAATGCATTTGGATAATTTAGCTGGAGAACCGAATGGAGCCCTAACAATAGGTTTTCAAGTCCGCTTATCGTGTTAGATCGGACAAGCTGAACCTCTCTCGCGTGGCACGCCATGCTACGGTTTTATAAGCTTTGCTTATACACCCTGGAGAAAGTACTCGATTATATCGAGCAAAGATCAACTATGACCTCAAACGGCAGCCTCGCGACGTGAAATCGTATAGGTAATTCGAGATAAAAAAAAAAAGTTACACCTAAACGTGCTTAGATTATTTTATTCGTTTCTAATGATCTTTCGGTTCCTAATATGTACGATTAAACAAAATAAAATATTTTTGAAAATAGGAAAATATTTGTTTCAATATTAAATAAAATCAAACATATATCAATTATAAAATACAATTATAATGCAATTATTAATTATGCACTTATGTTAGATATTTCATTAAAAAAATTTAGAAAGAATATAAAGATGATTTATTTTAATAATGTGCTTTATAATAATTATTTTTATTTTCGATGAATTTATTTCAAGAACGATAGTTAGGTTCATTTAAGATATATATATATAGAAGATATATACTATACCGATCTAGTCGAGTTATTCTCGAAGTCGGACGTATAGTATCGTGCGTTTTATTGGAAAGGGGCAAGGCCGATCGGTTCTAAGACCCAGCTTGCCGCACGATTTCATTATCGATCGTGACATTTTGCTTCCTCCTCTCTCGATCCACTTCTCTATGTAGTATATAACAGATAGCTAAGCGATGTTACTCGGTAAGAGACCTATACTCGAAGAAGAGAAGTCGAGGACATAAAGCACCGGAGCTACATATCTCGATTCTCGAGTAGACACGAGAAGGGGATCGTTCGTAAATCGGCAATAACGATTCGCCGATTAGACGTTCGACAAGAAAAAGAAAAAATGAAAGAAAGAAGTATTATTTTATCGATCCACCCCCTCTCCTCAATCATTTATAAAACATTAACGATCTCACGATGGATTCTTCGAGCGAAAGTCTCCTCTGTTCGTGATCTCAAACCGATCTACGAACAACCGCTTTGGAATTCTGGAAGCGTGCCGACCTCCCTTCCTCTCTTCCTCCTTCTCTTCCTCCCTCTCTTCCTTCATCTCCGCCACTTAAATCACACAATTGTTCCGCTCGAATGATTTCCAGGTTCTTTGAAATTGCTGCCTGATGGTTATCGATCGTGCTGTGTTATAATATTCTGCTGCGGTAACTCCTTCGGGCTTTTTAATATCAAGAGGAAAGAGACACCCCTTACTTTTATCGATTAGAATATTTTGATATATATATTTGTGTGTATACGTATATAAGTACGAATTTAACTTATACATCTATGCTAAATGGATTATGTCTCAATTAATAAAGACCAAGTCGCAACTTCTACCTCAACGTTTTATTATTTATTTATTGTAATAGACAGGAAAGTTGATTTTCACTACGAGAAATTAGAATAATCGGTTCGAGAGTTACCACTATCGAAGTATGATATTGTGTCGAGTAAAAGAAGAAAAATATGATTTTTTCCTTCCTAACTAGTTTTAGAAAAAGATCAAAAGATATGCATGTTTTGCCATTTGCATCGTATGAAATAGAACACCTTCTCTTCTAAGAGAATAAAAAAATAAATGAAGAAAAAAAAAAATAAAATATGTAAAAATGTCAAACGACGGTGGCAATCATCGTAAAGGGGAAAAATCTACAAAGGACAAGTCGCACACGCTTGAACCCGATTTACAAGTCGGAATTGTAGGTTAGCCTTATATCATAAGTCTAGAAATGATTGCTTTCGAACGATATACTAAGGCGCGTGCCATGTTTCTCGAAGAACATGGGGTTTCACGTTGTATTTTATTCGATACCGAAACCATTCGATCCGATCGAATCGATTCGAAATGATTTCTACCGCGACGATTCCGAGGATAGCCTCAAGTCCTAGGTAATATACTTTATGCGATAGATCATTGCTTATTGTCATGATTCCAATTCGATATGATCTCGATACGAGAAATGAGAAATAAAGAAAGAAGACAAGATTTGTAGGTAACGACGTTATGATCTAAAGGAAATCTTGCAAATCGGGAATAATCATTTTGCGTAGAACTGTGTTTGGAAAAAATTCTAGAGAAAGCTATATTATCAATGGACCACACACATACACACACATACAATTTATATTTTAATAAAAATCATTTAAATTTATTGATGCATATAGGTATATGGATTAAAAAAAAAGAACACAATGCTACGTCATCTGTTAAATGTACACTCACACACATATGAGAAAAGTATATTTTATTTAAAATCTTTGTTCGGATTCATCGTATGCACATCTTTTCATACCCATAATTGCACGGTATCCGAAAAGATTTTTACGTCTTGATAGACAAGCACGAAAGAAGGGATGAAATCGGTTGCTAACACAGTAAAACGCGAACGTAAATCTTCCTTCCCACGATTAACTCGGGGTAAAAAATCTTTTGAATTGAAGTCACGCGAGCGAGTGACGCGGTACCGACTAGAATGAACCACGACATGCGGTTTTACGTCTCTTCTTCTTCTTCTTCTTCTTCTTCTCCTTGAAAACACTAATCTCGAACAAGAATGCGGAGAACGATCGATGCGATGTCGATAGAAAATCTCTAATGCGTGTCAATGTGTATGTGTGTGGTTTGTATCATTATTATTATTATTTATAAAATTAAAACACAATTCAACAGACAAATGTTCATTATAGTTATTTGAATCATTTCAAACTATTAATATTAAACGTAACCGGTACTTGAAATATACCTCCAACGCTACTTTAACGAATAAAGATCATACTTTTGCAAATTACAGGTAATGGCAAGTTGAAAATATTTTATTAATCCTCTTATTTAGAATATATAATATTAATCATTTATTTATATATTATAAAAGAAACTAAACCAAAGGACAATCGATTTTCTACGTAGTAATCTTCGTTTATCCGTGCTTCCAGATGATCCTTTTATAGATTCGACGTCCGTAATCGAATTAAACGGAAGACCGTGACGATCTCGATCGATGCAAGCAAGAGAACACTTTAAGAAAGGATACAAGAGGAGGAGGTGGTGGTAGTGGAGGAGAACGTAGAAAGAAGGGAAAGGACGAGAGCGTATATCGGGTGCGCACATCCAGCCATTACCTTCTATTACGTTGCATTACGGGGGTTTCATTACGCGCTCGAAGGAACATCGAGAGGCGTTCGCAAGATCCAAAGGAGGAAACAGGTAATGAGAGGATCACCGGCATCCTGCCGATAATAATTGCTTTCATTGTGGATACATTGATATGAGAGATGGAGTATCTACCGGGTGAGATGATCGTAGGGTTTGCGCGATAAACGTTCTTATAAAATTATAATATACGTTTTTCTATTTTTTCATTCATTTTATCTTTAATCAAAAAGCATAGTATTCTGCAATATTATTAATGAATATTAAAATATACGCGAATAGGATATATACGTTTGATATTTAGTTTATTCTCTAATTCCGATTCTATATTTCTTTTCAAGTTGTCAAATATATATTTGCGAATTGGATTAATTTTTTTTTTTATTTAAATATAGGATTTGTTTGTTAAATTATGTTATAAACTTTATTAATTATTCGTATAAATAAACTCCAACAAGTTAAAAGAAAAAATATGATACTTTAGAAGTAAAACCTTGACATTACGAGCTGGAATTTTCCAAGAAATAATATAGGTCAATGAGACAATACTTCTAGGAATTTATACAGGTCAATATCTCTGTTATTCATTATTTTCTCTCAGGATTATTACTTCTCGAGTAATTGATGCTTCATCATCTTCATCTTCTTCTTCTTTTAAAAAGAATAGTCAAATATTTACGATGATTTCCGACAATTATCGAAGAGCCAAAGTTTATGCTCAATTCTGTCTTACTCGAATGAAATACCTACTAAATTTAACATTACAGGTAAATATAAAACTAGTTAGAATGTTTTTTCTATTTTCTTTTTCTCAAAGAAAATTCTATAGAATTTGAAACGAGATGAAAAAGAAAAATATTCTATTTCTATTGAAAGTAACAAGGAAGGTAACATTTTTCGCGATGGTGATCACACAGGACACTCCCATTTTGGTCGTGCCTAAAAATGATTCTGTCACGGTCTATAAGCGCGAGAACAATGACCGAGGCTCGATTTATTAACGCTGAGAAATTAGCATTTTCATCAAGGTGATAGGACAAGGTAGGCGAAGTAAGAAGAAGAAGAAGAAGAGAAAGAAAATCGTCGCTCCTAAGAATAATTTAACATAATAAATAATACACAAATTTACATATTCATTGATAACAAATTAATGAAAAATAATGTCATCTATAAAGAAAATGTATTTTTTTTTCTTCACCATATAATACGTTAAATAAAATGTGTAAGGTTAATGCAAGTAAGGTAGTAAGTATATAAGAGAGAAAAGAGAGGAGCGAAATTGCTCAAGCAACGGTAGTTAAGTACGAAAAAAGAAAGAATGCAGGGAGTTAAGCGTTCCAGCAAAGCGATTACGCGACTTTCTACGAAAGGCGATAGAGGCCTTGCCTTTCTTGTCAGATACTTGGTTCGGATTATTCGAAGAGACTCGTATCCGTCACTCTCAACGCCCACGCGAGGCTAACTCACTCACTAACTCACTCACTCACTCACTCACTCAGAAATATTCACTTATGAGATACATGTATACATATATACAAGTATGTATGTATATGTATCAATAGATCGATAGAATTGATCAGGAGAATCGACCGGTAATATTTTTAAAGCCTTTATAGACGTTGAAATATGTTACGATGCATGCATCGAGTCCTAAGTATTATGGTACATGTTGCAATTAATTTAAATAGTTTAACATAGACGAATCAAAATTAGAAACAACTTGCATCGATGCTTAGATCTTACTGCATAATAAATTACCGTTTTTAGAAGTTCTAATTATGAATATTTATTAAATTTCACTCACCAATCGAAATAGTTGAAATTTACTGGTCGAAATCAAACAGAAGAAAATTAGCAAATGATCCAACGGTACATGTATTGTTTACGTCTCTGCTTGATGACGGGCAGATTAAGCTCGAATAATTTATCTAACAACATAACAAATTACAAACTACAAATTAATTTATATTCAAAGTACGTTAGTAGGTATGTAATGTTTAAACCAATGTATATATAGTTTGAAGAATCATAAGAATTAGTAAAATACAGTAATAATGTAGTATATATATACCTTAAATGATTATTAATTAATTGATAGAATTATATATTACAACCGAGAAATACGAAGTATAATAGCTATATATTATTTTCTTTGAACGGAAACGTTAGACTGGCTTGAGAATGTTCTTCTATATGTACTTGATAAACAATAAATTTCCCATGCAATATACCGAAGGATATAAACATAGCTAATATTTATCTCGTTTGACTTGGACCTACACCTTCACCTATATTTCTCTCAATACATTAAATAGGTATGAATTTTAATGGTATGTATTAAAATAAATCCTTTTCTGAAATAAAATAAAATAAAAATTTCATATAACAAACGTCTGATAGAACCTATAAAAAAAATAGAAGTTATTAAAAAACATTATAAAGTAATTAGTTTCTA
>JACGTP010000795.1:0-17873 GCA_023678845.1 Mischocyttarus mexicanus
TCTTCTTCTTCTTCTTCTTCTTCTTCTTCTTCTTCTTCTTCTTCTTCCCCATCTGAACTGCAAAAGCCGTTTCTTTATTTTACACACACACATATACACACATATACACACTTTTCCGCAGATATTTTTAAATTACTAATTATACGAAGAAAGAAAATTAGAGATAAAGAAGAGAGAAAGAAAGAAAGAGTAGTATGGCACGAGAACAATGAGAAGATTTCCATTCTTACGTGTTTGTCTTTTTTACAGTCCCCCACGTTCCTCTCAACTTTACACTTTACTTCTCCCCTTTATTTTTCCTCTCAAACAGTCAGTTCTTGTAATTAAAGGAACTAAATTCTAGTAGCGAAACTATGACCTTTAAGTGTTGTAGACGGATGGAGGTGGATAGGAAAAGGGAAATGTAAAGAGGTGGTGAGGAGGAGAAGGAGGAGGGGGAGGGGGTTAGGGTTAGGGTTAGTTCGTGTCCCGTCAGCCACAAATATCTCAAAGGCCTCGCCCCTTTTGATCGGATTCGTAACGGATAAGAATTAATTGCACGTCCCACAGTATACACGCACACGCGTACACCTATGCAATATTGTAACGGGTGTACAAATATATGTATATGCACTTGTGTGTACATACTTCTCCTCTTTTCTTTTTTTTTATTTATTTTTTATATAAATGCAATCTCGCTCTCGGGTTTCATTCGAATAAAAAATATAAATAAATAAATAAATAAATAAATAAATAAATAACTGAAGGCACTTTCAATGTATATGTGAAAGATTTTATTCCATATACATACTACACGGTATATAATACTTATACGTATTGTACACTGAAAAAAACATATACGCGAATTTAACCGACGGCGTTGATGTAAAATAAATAAATAAATAAATAAATAAATAAATAAATATAAAAGAGAGAGAGAGAGAGAAGGAAAACACGGTTTAAAATGAAATCTATTTTAAAAGCTTTCACGTAGGTATTATATCGAGCATAAAATCAATTTAGTTGTGCTGGTGGTGGTGGTGGTGGAGGTGGTGGTGGAAAAGGGGGAATATTTTTATACGATTGTTTAAAACGCCGTCGGTTTTGTTTTTCCTCTACCGTTCGAAGTAATATTTTTATTCGTTTGTTGTTATTTTTTTTCTCTTTCCCTTTTTACCATTTTATTCTCATTCTTCTTATTGTTGTTATTATTAAAAAAATAATATATATATAGAAACATTAAAATCAAGCAGATAGAATACAGGTGAAAGAAAATTACTGTGTGATAAAACAACGAAGATACAACAATGACGACAACTCACGATAAAAAAAAAATAGAAACAAAAAAAAACCGAAGCTATGATTGATATTAAAGAACTTATAGAAGCACCCTTGAATTTTCTATGCACCGCGATTATTTCTACACCAGCTTTTGCAGGAGCGTCGCCGTACAGTATGGGTGGTGCCAGCCAGGGTACACCAACGCCGATGATGTCACCTGCACCACCGGGTGGACCCCAGGATATGGCAGGATACGGTATGGGAATAAATGGAAGTGATTATGGATCGCAACCTTACAATGACGGTTCCATGGGTTACGACCCTATGCACCAGGTAATCATTTATAATCATTTATTTAACACGTTGAGCGCGGCGCCGATATTGCAGGACTTTCCGGCCATCCGGTAGCGAGTAGGCTCTCCTAATACAAAATGATCCGCGATTTCAAAACATACAATTTCAGAAAAGACAATTTTTCATAAAGTTTGGAAATACTGTTCTCGCTGTTATGATCAAAATTCAAAATTATTTGGGCCCAAGATAGCGAAAAATTTAACAACAAAAGTTGTCACAATTTTTTACATCTATAAATCCCAGCCCAACACTTTTGTTTATAATGTTTCAATAAAGCTCATTAAAATTATATTTGACTACATTTTATGCAGGCAACATTTATCTTTTAACTTTAATACTGTCGGTCCCCAGGGTCCGGCGCCGCGCTCAACGTGTTAACAATAAAAATCCCTCTATTTTTTATTCTTATTTTTCTACGTTCCCCCTCTTTTTTTTATTTTATTTATTTTTAAATTCAAGATTAACGCGTCGACTGTCACGTGTGTTTGCGTTTAACAAGTTTCATCATAGAGGTTTACGATTTCTTCTTCTTTTTTTTTTTTTAACAAAATATTAGGTTGTCAAGTATGAAATGGTGCAAAAAGTGCACACAGTTGCATTAAAATTTGCTCCATTTCATACTTGACAAACTAATATATACCATTTATGCAATAACAATTATTGATTTATTAAATAATTCTATTAACTTGTAAGAAAATGTTGTCAAAATATTTGTACAATCTGTCATGGTACGTTTAGTGTTAAAAAAAATTAAGCATACAAAACAATGTGACAGTCAACGTGATCGTCTAGAATTTATATATCTAATTAATTAATTAATTATTATTAAGAACAATACAAAATAAAAACTATCCCTCAATGTGAGCGACTGATAGAGAGAGAAAGAAAATGATATCCCTGAGAGGCAGAACGATCAGAGTGATTGAGTGAGAGATTGTGTGACGAGTACGTGCGTGTGTGTTTGATGAGTATGTATGTATGTGTGTGTGAGAGAGAGGGAGAGAAAAAAAAATAGACAAATGAGGAGAAAATTACGTAGATTGTAGTCATTCGTCGCTCTGGCTTCATACGATCCCACGCACTCGTCGAGCATGAGCTCATTGTTTATGTATTTTTATTATTATTATTATTATTATTATTATTATTATTATTATATATACTCTCTATTTTGTTGTTAATACGTTATATCTTGTTCCTTTTTGTATTTTGTATATTTTTTAAATAGATTTCTTTCGCAAGTAGTTAGTAGAACAACAAAAATCTCTCGATGGGAAAATTGCTATACACTATACGTATTTTTCTTTCTTCCTATAGTTTTCCCATCGAGAAATTAATAACGCATGCAAGCATCTTGGTATTTATTTTGCACTAATTCATTGGCTAGAGAGAAAATTGAAGAATTATTAACGTGTGCAAGAGTATGAGTGAGATAAAGATATGATTTTAGTTAGAGTTATGGTGGATATGGATAACAGGTATATGGGTGTGTGTGTGTGTGTTGTAATAAATGGGGGATGCTGTTGCTAGCTTGGTTGGAAAGTTTTGCTAAAAAGGGATAGGATATGTAGGGGGAGAAGAGGGTTGTGTTTCAAGCTCACGAGCGTGTGTGTCTTTTCTTATGGTTGTGTGTTTGCGGCTTGTGGAAAATTGTGTATACGCGAGGAGTACACAAAAGGGGGTTGGAGAGAAGAAAAGGTAGGCTCTGTTGTACGCGTTACTAAAATCCTAGAAGCCCTGTAAAGAGACGATCAAACGGGGGCTTTATGGGGGAAACCGATAGCGAAACGGCACGGCTAAGAGGCACGGGAAAAGCTTGCTTAGTATGCATTGGACTTGCTAAGTCACTTTTTAGGCGATGCTCTCGAGAACACCACCCGCCCTTTCTCGCCTATTAATCGACTCGCATACTTACATATATTATACCTCTATAATATATATGTGTATATGTATGTGTGTGTGTGTGTGTATTTGTTGCGTGCATTTGCGTTTTGAGAAGCAATAATAAAACTTTTAGATGAGTGGTAAACTACAATAATTTTTGTTACGTGTTATTATGGGATTTATCTTATGTTTTCCATTATTTTCACTTATACAAACATTTTATATTTCTTTTTTTATTATGTTGGTTTTATTTTTATAATTGTATGGCTATCATGAAATAACAAAAATCGTATAGGTGGGTTATATAATTTATATTTTCTGTCATGTAATTTATTTATCAACTAATTGTCTTTTATTTTGATTTCTTATAATCTTTATAATTATTTTCTTAATAATTCTTATAATAATTTATGATTTTTGGGTTGTATTAATAAAACATTATTGCTTCTCATCGTAATGAAATATAATCTTAAGAATAATATATTAATGAAATACTAATTATATGCAAATTCTTTCTACAACGTGTGGCTTTCCTTCTCTCGCGTTAGATGTCATAATTAATCAATTTTATGTTTTAGCGTAGTCGAAGTATATGCGCGAACGTAAACAATAAGAATGATAGGGAATATATCGTAAAATATTCATTTCTTTTCGGGACGTGTAATTTTCTTACTGTCATGAAAACGAACGAACGAACGACCTATCGAATTCGCGAAACGTTGACTCGTTTGACCGTGAAATTCGCGAAAAGAAGTCGAACCTGGAAACTGAGTTTGTGAGGAGGAAGAGGAGGAGGGAGGTTGTTCTGTCGATTGAACATATACGAAACTCGTGACTTTGCTTGTCGATAAATCTCTGTTGTACGTAAAATAACAAGGAAACAAAAAAACTGGACCTTTGTTCTGTATCGTCGCGACTCTGACCGGAATAGAGAATAATAATTTTCTTTTTATTATTTATTTTTTATTTTATTTTTCTCGTCGTACTAGCAACAAGCAGTAACAGCAGCAGTAGCAGCTGGTGGTATGTTGCTAATTTATTTATTCGTCGTATAATAAAAAAAAGAACAATCGTTGATATATCGAACCGTGAAATCAAAACTTTTAATTTCGCTTGACAACAAGAATAACTCGAAACGAAGCAACTAAAATTGCATGATTTCCTGATACAGTTTCACCAATTAATTTTTTTTTATTCTTTATTTTTTATTTATTTTTTTTTTATATACAGGGTGTTCCAAGTAACTTGTGCACCTCTGCAACTTCGGTGTTTGTTTTATTTTTTTTTTTTAAATTATTATTTATGTTATAAATCGAATTATCAAGTGCTATAAAATAAAATACTAATTTTCCTCTCCGTGTTGCAAATAATAATAATAATAATAATAATAATAATCAAATATTGCAAATAATAATCAAATTGCTTGAAGTACACTTACACGAGCGGTGAAAGAATTCAGAAAAATATAAAAAAATATAAAAAAGGGGCAAATATAATAATTCTCTTCCTGCTCATTCGACTGGCCACAATCTCCAATGATTTTTTTCTCAAACATCATTTATTAATCGTCATTACTTTTATTATACACACTTTTCGGACTTATCTTTATGTCACAATTTTATTTTAATTTATTTTATTTTAATTTATTTTATTCTGTCACTCTAATCACTTTCTTTTAATTTTTTTATTTTAGTATACATCCCATTGTCTTTTCTAAAATAAAATTAAAAAAAAATAGAAGAAGTACTGTGTTTGTTGCAACGATGACACAAAATTCAGACTCCGGACGTTATTTTTGAGTGTCGAATAATTCACGTTCATCTGTGAACATAAATAAATAACAAAAAAGAAATATTTTCTCAATAATGAAAATAATTAGATAAATCGTGAGAATACATGAAGATATTTATGTTTGTTTGTTACAAGCACGGTTCGTACGAAATTAATTTATATTAAAAAATAAATAACAAGTAATGAAAAGTTAATAATAAAAACAAATTAATACTAAACGTTCAATCGTTCGGTTTTGACGGTCTTCTTTCTTTGTCTCTTCTTTTTGAAAAAAAATAAAATAAAATTTTAAAAAGGAGGGATGAAGAATAGACTAGACGAAAAGCAAAAAGAAAGAATGAAAGAGAAATAGAATGAGAGAGTGAGAGAGAGAAAGAAAGATAGAAAGAAAGAAAGAAAGAAAGAAAGAAAGAAAGAAAGAGAGACTGAGATTTCACTTATCTCGGCCTCTCGTGCCTTTTCTTGTGTTCGCAGTGACGTGCCAGACCGGCCTAAAAAGTTCGCAATAAGGGCAAAAGCTTGCCTCGAGATCGTCTGTGAGAAAGAGATAAACAAAAAGTTAAAAAATAAATACAAAAAGTATATAAAAATAGAAACAGACAGACTGAGACAAAATATAATCAATAGGATGATGAGATGATGGGGGTCCAGGGATGATTAAGAAAATCAACGGAACCAGCGGAAAAAGAAAAAAAAAACAAAGAAGTTTTCTCGATTGATCACGCACGATCCTCTTTTCCTGATACCGATTTAACAAAAAAAAGAAAATAAATAAATAAATAAAACTAAAACTAAAACTAAGGAATGAACGAATGAAATTAGAAATGATTCGAGGCAGCTTCCTTAAAAAACACGATGTCTTCGTAATATGTGTCTCGTACTATACTAAAAGATATCCTACTTGGTTTTTGAGTGAGAAAGAGAGAAAGAGTGTGTGTTTGTCTCTGTGTGTGTTTAAGAGAGAGAGAGGTAAGAAGGTGAGAAAGATTGAATGTGTGTGTGTGAGAGAAGGTGAAATTGAGAGAAAGAGAAAGAGGATCAGGTGCGAGCTTCGTTGTATATAAAGAGGGCTTTTCTTTTATTCACGACAGCTCACGATATTACACATACACACAAGTTTCTATATACACTTGTATGTATATGTATAATAATTTATATAATTTATATATATTATATTATATTATATATATACATGCAAAAATATTAATACATTTTTTACACTGACACGTATACATATTATATACATTTAATGTATATATATATATGATGATATATATATAAACATTATACATATACATAATGCGTATACATATAATAATACATATACATTATACATATACATATACATATACATACACATTATACATAATGTATATATATATACATTTAATACAGATATATACACGATACATAGAACACGATAAGTGCAATATTCATCTCTACGATATGTGATCAAAAAGTAAAGAAACTTTTATAATTTAAATACATACAGTCAATTTTCGTTATCTTTTTTTCTTCCCTACGTTTTCTATATGTTGTGATAAGTGTATCAACATAAGAAAAAAAAAGAAAAGGAAAATCGACTGTAGAAGGGAGTGAAATTCAAAAGTCACTTTACTTTTTAATCACACCTCGTATATAAAACATATATATTTCTGACATTTTTTTACGAATTAAAAAATAGAAAGAATATGAAGTACTAGAANATATAATAATACATATACATTATACATATACATATACATATACATACACATTATACATAATGTATATATATATACATTTAATACAGATATATACACGATACATAGAACACGATAAGTGCAATATTCATCTCTACGATATGTGATCAAAAAGTAAAGAAACTTTTATAATTTAAATACATACAGTCAATTTTCGTTATCTTTTTTTCTTCCCTACGTTTTCTATATGTTGTGATAAGTGTATCAACATAAGAAAAAAAAAGAAAAGGAAAATCGACTGTAGAAGGGAGTGAAATTCAAAAGTCACTTTACTTTTTAATCACACCTCGTATATAAAACATATATATTTCTGACATTTTTTTACGAATTAAAAAATAGAAAGAATATGAAGTACTAGAAGAAGAAACGTAAAGAAATATTAGACCGAGGAAATCTCATAAACCTTTTTCAAATAATATTCTTTGCCAATTAGAATATCGATATTATTTGATTCTGATTTTAATGTTAGAAGGATGAGAATACGATCTCTTACACGTGTTTTTGTTTGTTTGTTGTTTGTTTGTTTGTGTTTGTTTATTCTTTATGATGAACAATCTATCGGGTATATAATATCAAACGTGATAAATTTTCATAGTTTAATAATAAACATTTATTATATTGTTATTGGAATTGATAATATTATCATATTTCTCATCCTCGATTAAAAATAATCTTGCTACATCATTTTTAGAATTAGGAAACTCAATAAGCGTGCAATAAAAAATTCCCTCGATGATGAAAGATCTGTTCTTTATTTTTGTTTGTTTTTTTTTCTTCTTCCCTTAGGTAGGACCATAGAGTGAGAGAGAGAGACATTAGAATAAGTTTTTAAGTGATAATTATTAGGTAGGATATATTAATGATGATATCGAGTGATTAACGAAATACACCTACGCGATATTGATACGATATTGATACGATATTGATACGATATATTATTAAATTTAGTAAAAAAAAAAAAAAAAAAAAATAAAGGTTCTAATCGAAAGTAGATCTTACTAATTTCTCGATCACTTACGAGAAACCAGAAAGATCCTTTTTATTTTTATATATTTAAAGTACCTTTCATCGATATTCGAAAAAAAAAAGAAAAAAAATACTACGATGACGTAGAACAACAACAACAACAACAACGAGAATGTTGAAATAAATAAAAAAAGAAGCAACGAGTAATTCACGAATTAAAAAATCCCACGGGTGGAGTTAAGATGCGTGAAATAATTCTTTCGTCGAAATGAAATTAAAAATAAAATAGCTCTGAAGGGGAGGGAGTGAGGGGGGGGGGGAATGAACGAATCTCTTCGATGTAAATAAATTACATAGGATACGTGTATGTAAAAAAAAAAACTAAAAAATAAAAAAAAAAGATTAAGACGAGTTTGCTTATAAAAGATAATAAAAATGAGTAATAAAAAGAAAGGAAAAATAGTTTTTAATAAAAAAGAAAATAAACACAGTTACTTAATTTTTGATTAACGAGTAATTATAAATACACACACACACACACACACACACATACACAACACATACACACACACACATATATTAATACACGTGTGAAGAAAATGTGTCGTAAGAGATAATCGATAAATCGATGAATATAAAAAGTATTGAATTAAATAAACGATGGTTTATCGTAACATATCGAAAGAAAAGAGGTATTTTCGTTTAGTTTTGTTTTGTAATTTTTTTTTTTCTTCTTTTTTTTCCTTCGTTTTAAAATCCTCGCGATGTGCATGGCTGCATGTAGAATTTTTCAAACGAAAAAAAAAATAAATAAAATTAGAAACTATGTATACATATGTGTATATGTATAAAGTTTATTACATATAATCTGTATTATTTACAAACAGTAGTATACGTGTGTGCGTTTTTCTTGTTATTTTTTCTTCTATTTCTGTTCTATTCTGGTTTGTTTTCAATTTTCATCTTTTATTTGTCATTTTCTGTTTTTCCTTTTCAATTTTTTTGATCTTCATCCTTTCCAACCAATTTTATTATTTTTTTTTTCCCTCATCATCATTCATTTATGGTGAAAAAAAGAATGTTATTCTTTTTTTTTTTTAATGTTATTTATTTTTTTTTTTTTTGAGTGGAACGAAGATGAAAGTACAATGGGATACAGTAAGAGAAAGTATAAGAGAAGAAAGACAGAGGAGCATGTTGGATGAAATATATTAAGAAACAGGATTTTGATTATGTAAGCAATGATTTTTTTTATTTTCATTAAAAGTAGAGTATGGTAAACAAGAGAAAAAAAAAAGTTGTTGGTATCTTAATTTGACGATCTTATAATACATTTTTTTTCTATCTATTGTTATCTTTTATTTGTGTGTATTTTTCCTATTTCTTTCTATTTTTGTTTATTTGTTTGTTTATTTTTAGCATTTAATATTGTTTTATATCGAATGTGACGAATTATTGGAGAAAATAAATGCTACGATGAAAAAGTATAGTAATGATAAAATTGTGCCGGTAATTATAACGATAGTGGTCTAAATCAAACAAAAATGATATCAATTTTAATTGAATAATTTCTAATCAAGTTGATAAAATATGTTCTTCTCTATTTGGTAACACGAAAACTGTGTTTTGTTGATACCAGAGAAAAAGGTAATATAAAATAAGTATGAAAACGTGATTAAAGTAAACAAATCTTTTGAACCTGTAAAAAGTAAATAAGAAATAGTAGAGAAAAAAAATAAATAAATCATAAAATTAATTTTTACAAATTTTAATTTTAATTTTAATTTGACTTAGCCCACTGTCAACAATTTCTGCTCACCGGCATAAATTAGAAAACAGAGAAAACACATATATATACATACTTATGAAGAAAAAAACAGAGAGAAAGAGTGTGTGTGTGTATGTGTGGCTATGCTATGTGCTTGTATGAGTGAAAAAGAAGTAAAAAAAAAATTAAAAGAGAAGCTAGCATAATCGAGTCGTGGCTTCGTCGAAGCTTTTAGTGACCAATGACACGCACTTCTTTAGTCACCATCACTACCACCACCATATTTCACGGGGGTTATAAAAAAAAATAATAGAAGGGTTTAAAATCAATTGAAAAAAAAAAGAAACAAAACACATGGCAAAAAATAATGACGCAGGGCAAGGCATTGACTGGTGGGGGGCCAGGGGCGGCGGGATGGATGCAGCAACGGGAGGCTGTTCCCGAATTTCCTTCTCTCAACGATTCAGCTGACTCTGATTCCGACCGAGAAAACGAAAAGCGACCGCGTGTTTAAAAACAATCGTTATCTTCTCGACATCTTTAAAAAGTATACGTACCATTAAATACGTTTAGTATAGTTGATTATGAATCAAAAATACAAAATTTCGAAAGAAAGAGGTAAAAAATGGTTGATTAAAACCGAATGGCGTGAAAGATAATTTTGTGTGCGTATGTGTTTGTATGTGTGTATTTGCATGCATGATTGCATATAGGTATGAATAAAAAATGAAAAGAATTTAAAAAAACGATAGGTTCGTGAAGAGTTTGAATAAAAAGTAAATTTTTAAGCAGGAATTTTTTTTATAATATTATAATTGTTTATTTGTTGATAGATTTTTCTCCTTAATTATAAACAAATTGATATAATTTGATATGAGAAGTAATATTTAACATTTAAATACACAAATTGACGAAGTATGAATGAATAATTTTTTTAAAGATATTAAATTTAATTTTAATCGATAATCACACAGTATGTAAAAAAAAAAAAAGAAGAAATCTTTCATTGGTTTTATAGAAACTAAAGATTATGAAATATTATAATATGTGTGCCATATATTTAAAAAAGAAAAAAGATAGGGGAAGAGATAATTAGATTAAATGATGATGATGATAATATGCATTTATTGGTATGTACGATTTTTGAAACTTACACGAGCTCATCGTAATGGGTTTAATGAAAATGATATAATTAAATTTATTGAAAAGTTGTTAATAATAACAAGGTTTGAATTCGCATATGTTTACTTGAAGTACTGGTGGTATTACATAAAAATTTGCAGAAATATTAAAGGAAGATAAAAAGATTATAAAACGTGCTTCTCCGAGCCATTAATAAAAATAGAGAAAGAGAAAGAGAGAGAAAGATTAAAGTATGCTCGTGCTGATAATTAACTTAGGATCTTCGTTCTTTTTTTTGTTTTTCTAAGAAAACATATTCTTAGCCAATATATCATCGACGATTTGAAATCTTTGTAAACCGGTTCCTACGAAGTGGCGATTAATTTTACGGAAAACGTGTGTTTTTGTATTTTCATTCATGATTTTTCTCGTAATCTGTTATTCATCTCAAACACGCATTTTCCGTTCTGTCGATTTACCTTTAAAAAACGTGCAAAAATGATTATTCGTAATTTTCATGATGATAATGGTGAGAAAAAGTATTAAGAAAATAACTGAAGTAAATTATATTTTGTTCGTACAAATGTTTAATTAACGAAGTAAAAGATATGAATGAATGAATGAATCAATCAATCAATCAATGAATCTATGAATGAATGAATGAATGAATGTCTGAAAGAGATCTGAATGAGAGAGATTGAGAATCGAATAAGAAAATGACGATGATGAAGAAGATGATGATGAAGATAAAAATGCAAAATGCAAAATAAAAAATGCAAAATGAAAAATGGAAAATGGAAAATAAGAATACGATAGAAAAATTCTGAGTAAGAAAATGATCGATTATTTTACTCTTTTTACAAACACACGTACTATATTTATATAGAAAAGAAGAAAAAAAAATTATATATATTAACATAAATAAGATATTATATACATACGACTATTTAAGGTATCATCGCTTAAAAATCACAACGTGTATACGATGATGAACTTTGTCGAGAGAAAAAAGGAAAAAAGAAAAAGAAATAACAGGTCTTTCTTCTGTTTTAATCTTTATTTTAATTATTTGTATGTTTCGATATTTTTTTTTTTTTATTACTATTATTATTTAAAGTTTTATATTATCTTCTAACGAATCCCGAACGCACGACGGGTATAAAATAAATTTTTACGCGTACTTTCATTTGATTAATTTTCAATCAACGAGCTTAAAATAGGAGAAATCGAGGAAACTGTAGTGTCAGAGGAAAAAAGTATGAATGTGTGAGTGAAAAAAGCTTAGGTGTTTTAACCATTTTTTTTCTTTTCTTTTTTCCCCCTCTAATTTAGCGAAATTTTTTTTTTTTGTAATCAAAGCGACCTTGTAATCATCGAACCCTAAGTTCGCACGATATTTTATTATTATTATTACTTATTATTATTATTATTACTATTAATTATTATTACTTATTATTATTATTATTATTATTATTATTATTAATTATTAATTATCATAATTATTATTATTAATGTAATTGTATATGGTATGTCGATGTTTTGGAGTACATTTGTATTAATGGTTCTGAGTTCCGAATTTTTTTTAAGTTTTATAAGTTCAGAGCTTACGAAAAAAAAAAGGAAAAAAAGGAAAAAAAAATAGAATAAGAAGGGAAGTTGGTGTTTAAAAGAAAAGATCCCACATGTACGCATATAAGTTTTCTTCACTTTTCGTATTTTATTTGGATTCTTTTAGATTTTTTTTTGTTTTTTCTTCGTTTATCTTCCAGTTTCATCGAAATAAAATCAATCTTGTTGTGTATACGATTGCTATGAAAAAAAACAACAAACCTGTTGTGTGTGTGTGCATGATTAAAAAAGCAAATCGCCAATATTTTTTAAATCTAAATGTTTCTCTCCTATTTCTCGTAATAAGTTAATATTTTTATTTTACCAATTTTTTCTTTTATTATTATTACTATTATTGTTGTTGTTGAGTTGTAAATCAACAGGCATCTCCTCTCCTTCACCTCTACCCCCTAGCACGGAAATTTTCATTAAAATTCGTACCGACTATCGATATCTCTTTCTTTTTATCTTTCCTTCGTTTCTTTTCTTTTTTTCTGGTTTTTTGATATATTTTTTTTTTAATACGAATATGAGAGACGTTGTATACATTATTACACACGATTTATACGTAACAAAAATAATTGACACGCATAAATGAAACGTATTTCTATGAAACCGTGCTCTGATAAAAAAAAAAAAGAATTTAGATTAAATGATCAAAGTTTTTATGCACTTATTGTTAAAAATTATTATTGGTTATTGAAATTATTGGATCCGTTGAAAGAAAATATCGAATTTTTGGTCACAATTCAATGGGGAGGGAAAATCCGACATTTATTTTTTATTATTATTAATACGTGAATAATAAATTATTAATTTCATAATTAATATTAGGTTGTCATGTATGAAATGGAGCAAAATCTAATTCAATTATGTGCATTTTTTGCTCCATTTCATACTTGATAACCTAATAATTATTTAAATTCTGATGAAACTGGACTCGTCGCAGAATTTTATTTATTATTTTATTTTATGTTTTTTTTTTTATTTTTTTATCGGAGCATGCAACATAGTTAATACAATTAGTCGAGTCCAAGTGTATCTGGAAACAATTTGCCTTTGTATAGTCGATCGAATGAATGAATCTCTAATTCTGGAACAACGAATCGGGAGTACGATCGAATTATTGAAGTATCCTTTCCGTATACGCATATATATTTGTATAGTTAACTAACAATAAGGGTATTCACATCAATCGTATTTCTTTTTTATCCTTTTATCGGGGTGGGGTGAGGTGGGTAAAAGAAATACGATTATTCTCATTCATCTTCTTTCTCACTCACTTTTCTTTTTCTTCTGAAAATTTATTAGTCTTGGATGTTCATTTTATTGGAAAGATATCTTCGTCGAATGTGTACCTTCTTTTGCCTAATTAATTAGTTGTTTGTTCTGCATACGTATACGTATTTATAAATAAAAATATATGTATTTTATATATTAAGTTGGAAACTATGAAACGGTCGTTTTTGGTTAATTTTATTTCTATCCAATGCCCGTTTCATAGTTTCCAACATAATACTTTGGTATATATTCAAGAAAATAAAAATACAATGCAAAATGATCATTTCAAAGGTAAAAGGTGTTCGTCAAACGTACACTTTCTTTTGTCTAATTAATTAATTGTATGTTCTGCATACGTATACGTATTTATAAATAAAAATGCAACTCGTACGTGTGTCAATTTAGTTTCGATATTTGTTGAAAAAGTACAGAACAGAATTATAAAAAGAATAAAATAGAAAAGTGGGTAAAATTGAGAGAGAAAGAGAGCTGATTTTCCAACATGCACGCACCTAAACCGTAATCTTATGAAAAAGTAGATTTGATTTTTGAATTTGTCTCTTGAAAGATTGATTATTTATGGCAAATTGTTGCACTTACACGCGCACTCAAGCACAATACACACACACAATGCACACATATTTGTTATTTGTTAGTTATGTGTATACGAGATATTTCGATATCATACAATCGGGATGTGTGTGATCGATTTTTAATCGGAAATGTGATTTGACAAAAAAGAAAAAGTACATATGATAGTTTTTCTCAATATATATATATGTATATGTATATATATTTGAAAAAAAAAAGAAAAGATACAAAATTTAAGATTTAAAAAAAAAGAAAAAAGGGATATGTGCTATTTCTGCATGTGAAAATTTTGTTTCACGTCGTTGCAAAATAGCACGCGTACAACGGCCGAATGGTGTTTGCTTTCAGGAGCTGTCGCCTTGAAATCCTTAGGAGAAATACGCAAGAAGATTTTGCTAAACCCATAGAGAAAAGAGAGGAAGCGAAAAAGAAAGAGAGAATTAAACGAAACGAAAAAACAAAAAAAAAGACAACAAAAAATAAACATAACAAAAAAAAACAAAAATTAACAAACCCAAAATAATTTTAAAACAAAATTTTATTATCGATAGTAAACGCATTATAAGAACGATAATTTCTCAAACGGGGAAACCAAAAGCAACAAATAAGTAAATAAAAAAAGTTAAACATTTTCAAAAGAAAAAAATAAATAAATTTAAAAAAAAAACAGAAAAATAATAATAATAATAAAAGAAAATAAATAAAGGCAAGAAAGATAAAAATAAGAAGAAAAAAAAATAAGAAAAAACAAATTACGAAACAAAAAAGCAGGCAATCTGATCACACCTCCACTATCTGTGATCCGATGCTCGTCACTCGCTGGCGAGTTATACGATACTAAAAATATTGATATATTAATTTATTAAGAGAAAGAAAGAGAGAAATAAATATGTGTAAAAGTGTGCGAAGGAGGCACGGAAGCGTTCGTATACGAAATAAATTTTTAACGAAGAGTAAAATAAATGATAAAAATAATATTTAAAATATTTAAAAGAAATATTAAGTCGGGGGAAAAATAAATCCATTATTTTAGGCTTAAAAACTAAAAGTTAAAATAATCAATTTCTCTTTTTCCCCTAACTTAATATTATAAAAAATATTTGAAAAAAAATTCAATTCTCTGAAGATACAAGGATAAAGTAAATATTCGTATTACCGACCGAGCATTTTCGGTAAGAAAGAAATCTGCTACCAGGCCTGCGAGATAACGCGCGAAAGAAAAATCTGTTCAAATATATTTGAAAAAAAAAAAAAAGGAGATTTTTCTTATTGATATATTTTTATTCCTTTCCTTTAAAAAAGAAGAAGAAGAAGGGAGAGGGTTTTGCTATGATTACGCTGATTCGACGCCGATAAAGAAATTATTCTTACGGCCTAAAATTTTTTTACTTCATCTCACTCCCCCCTCCCTTCCCCTCCTCTTTTTTTTATATACGAATTTTTCTTTTTTAAAATAATATTAAAAAAAATAAAATTCAAGAACGCTTCCGGGCTTCAACGAACATCATCTTCCTCTCCTGGTGGTAAAACGAAGAGAAAGCAAAAAAACTAAAAAGATTAGAGAAAAAAAGAAAAAGAGAGAGAACGGGCGAGCGTGTGAGCGAAAGAGAAAAAGAGAGAGAGAGAGAGAATGTGAGAGAATGAGAATGAAAGAGAGAGAGTAAAAGAGAAAGAGAGTAAGTAAGAGATTGTACGAGAAGAAACGAAGTAACGGGCTTGTTTGTGCGATGAAGCAACATTAATGTATACGATTTTTCAACATGGAAACATTATATATTGTAGCTATACATATAGAAGTATATTAAAAGGAAAAAAAAAATAATAAAATAAAATAAAAGAAAAAAATAAAAAGAGGATAGTATCTAGGCAACTGTAATGGCTAAGTACATCATTGTAACGGCGATGCTAATTAAAATACAGCGGATATTATTATTATTATTATTATTATTATTATTATAATATTATTATATTATTATTATCATCATTATATGGTTACTATTATTATTATTATTAATTTTAATAATACTTATTAGATTGATAAAAATATTTTCTCGATAGTTGTAACTGAAATGTGATGACTGCATTGCAATTGTATTATTATTATTGAAAATAATGGTGATAAAATTATTAATTATTATTATTATTATTATTATTATTATTAGTTTGGATAATAAAATTATTATTGTTACTATTATTATTATTATTATTAATATTGTAATAATGAATATTTTAATTTTTATTGTCAATATATATATATAAGAGTTATTAAGTTTAGGCTTTGAATTCCTGAATTAACAATACTATAAATACGAATCGAGAATTATTATTAATATCGAGAGAATAGGAGACAATGTGTGTGACTCCTGGTATTATATTCTCTTATGAGTTATATTTTATCGAATAATTATTATACGGAATTGTGAAGGCGACGATTTATTACCTAGCTCGTAGGAAAGATATTAAACTAAACTAACTAACTAACTAACTAACTTAACAAACAAACATACAAACGAAAGAAAACAAAACAAGTTGAAGAAGAGAAAGAAATTAATAAGAAAGATTTTCCCATTTATTGTATAAAATAAAGAAAAGAATGAAAAATGCGAAGAATTAAGATGAACAAAAATATAAAAAAGAAAGAAAGAAATGAAAATAATAATTACGAATATCCTTGGAACAATTACGTGTGGTTAATTAAAAAAAAATAAACTCTCTTTGTTAAATAAATATGTCGCGGGTTAAACGATCGGCTAATGATCGGTCATTCGTTCACAATAATAATATAATAATAATAATAATAATAATATTAATAATAATAATATTAATTATAATAATAATAGTAATAATATTAATGATCTAATCTTCTTCTTACATTTGTATTAACGAGTTACGATCTCTCTAACCATCTTATAATATTATTAATAATAATAATAATAATAATAAATTTCGTAAAGAAATAAATATATTGAGTAGCCAGAATGGACCGATCTCTAAACTTAAAAATCTGCATATATATAATAAATAAATAAATAAATAAATAAATATATATATTGACCTTTGACCCGTCTTTGGCCGAACGTTAAGCCGATACGCGCGACCAGTACAAGTGCATTCAGCACAGCTAGTATACGAGAAAAAAAAAATAATAAGAGCTCCTGTGAAGTTCGCTGTAAGCGCAAGCGCCTTTATGCGTCCCTCTTATAGGCATTACCTAACATTTAAAATAAAGAATAATAATAATAAATGAATAAGAGAAAGAGAGAGTGAGAGAGAGAGAGAGAGAGAGTAAACAAATCGAAAGAAAAAATACAAATGGATGATAATTGGGGAAGAAGGAACGAAGAAGAAGCAGAAGAGGAGGGAAGATCAAAGGAGGACTGAGATGAGAAGAAAGGGAGTTATACAGAATTAAATAATTAATTAATAAAATGAAAGGTAAATAATAATAATAATAATAATAATTAATAATAATAATAATAATAATAATAATAATAATAATAATAATAATA
>JACGTP010000796.1:0-17873 GCA_023678845.1 Mischocyttarus mexicanus
TCTTCTTCTTCTTCTTCTTCTTCTTCTTCTTCTTCTTCTTCTTCTTCCCCATCTGAACTGCAAAAGCCGTTTCTTTATTTTACACACACACATATACACACATATACACACTTTTCCACAGATATTTTTAAATTACTAATTATACGAAGAAAGAAAATTAGAGATAAAGAAGAGAGAAAGAAAGAAAGAGTAGTATGGCACGAGAACAATGAGAAGATTTCCATTCTTACGTGTTTGTCTTTTTTACAGTCCCCCACGTTCCTCTCAACTTTACACTTTACTTCTCCCCTTTATTTTTCCTCTCAAACAGTCAGTTCTTGTAATTAAAGGAACTAAATTCTAGTAGCGAAACTATGACCTTTAAGTGTTGTAGACGGATGGAGGTGGATAGGAAAAGGGAAATGTAAAGAGGTGGTGAGGAGGAGAAGGAGGAGGGGGAGGGGGTTAGGGTTAGGGTTAGGGTTAGTTCGTGTCCCGTCAGCCACAAATATCTCAAAGGCCTCGCCCCTTTTGATCGGATTCGTAACGGATAAGAATTAATTGCACGTCCCACAGTATACACGCACACGCGTACACCTATGCAATATTGTAACGGGTGTACAAATATATGTATATGCACTTGTGTGTACATACTTCTCCTCTTTTCTTTTTTTTTTATTTATTTTTTATATAAATGCAATCTCGCTCTCGGGTTTCATTCGAATAAAAAATATAAATAAATAAATAAATAAATAAATAAATAAATAAATAACTGAAGGCACTTTCAATGTATATATGAAAGATTTTATTCCATATACATACTACACGGTATATAATACTTATACGTATTGTACACTGAAAAAAACATATACGCGAATTTAACCGACGGCGTTGATGTAAAATAAATAAATAAATAAATAAATAAATAAATATAAAAGAGAGAGAGAGAGAAGGAAAACACGGTTTAAAATGAAATCTATTTTAAAAGCTTTCACGTAGGTATTATATCGAGCATAAAATCAATTTAGTTGTGCTGGTGGTGGTGGTGGTGGAGGTGGTGGTGGAAAAGGGGGAATATTTTTATACGATTGTTTAAAACGCCGTCGGTTTTGTTTTTCCTCTACCGTTCGAAGTAATATTTTTATTCGTTTGTTGTTATTTTTTTTCTCTTTCCCTTTTTACCATTTTATTCTCATTCTTCTTATTGTTGTTATTATTAAAAAAATAATATATATATAGAAACATTAAAATCAAGCAGATAGAATACAGGTGAAAGAAAATTACTGTGTGATAAAACAACGAAGATACAACAATGACGACAACTCACGATAAAAAAAAAATAGAAACAAAAAAAAACCGAAGCTATGATTGATATTAAAGAACTTATAGAAGCACCCTTGAATTTTCTATGCACCGCGATTATTTCTACACCAGCTTTTGCAGGAGCGTCGCCGTACAGTATGGGTGGTGCCAGCCAGGGTACACCAACGCCGATGATGTCACCTGCACCACCGGGTGGACCCCAGGATATGGCAGGATACGGTATGGGAATAAATGGAAGTGATTATGGATCGCAACCTTACAATGACGGTTCCATGGGTTACGACCCTATGCACCAGGTAATCATTTATAATCATTTATTTAACACGTTGAGCGCGGCGCCGATATTGCAGGACTTTCCGGCCATCCGGTAGCGAGTAGGCTCTCCTAATACAAAATGATCCGCGATTTCAAAACATACAATTTCAGAAAAGACAATTTTTCATAAAGTTTGGAAATACTGTTCTCGCTGTTATGATCAAAATTCAAAATTATTTGGGCCCAAGATAGCGAAAAATTTAACAACAAAAGTTGTCACAATTTTTTACATCTATAAATCCCAGCCCAACACTTTTGTTTATAATGTTTCAATAAAGCTCATTAAAATTATATTTGACTACATTTTATGCAGGCAACATTTATCTTTTAACTTTAATACTGTCGGTCCCCAGGGTCCGGCGCCGCGCTCAACGTGTTAACAATAAAAATCCCTCTATTTTTTATTCTTATTTTTCTACGTTCCCCCTCTTTTTTTTATTTTATTTATTTTTAAATTCAAGACTAACGCGTCGACTGTCACGTGTGTTTGTGTTTAACAAGTTTCATCGTAGAGGTTTACGATTTCTTCTTCTTTTTTTTTTTAACAAAATATTAGGTTGTCAAGTATGAAATGGTGCAAAAAGTGCACACAGTTGCATTAAAATTTGCTCCATTTTATACTTGACAACCTAATATATACCATTTATGCAATAACAATTATTGATTTATTAAAAAATCTATTAACTTGTAAGAAAATGTTATCGAAATATTTGTACAATCTGTCATGGTACGTTAAGTGTTAAAAAAAATTAAGCATACAAAACAATGTGACAGTCAACGTGATCGTCTAGAATTTATATATCTAATTAATTAATTAATTAATTAATTATTTATTATTAAGAACAATACAAAATAAAAACTATCCCTCAATGTGAGCGACTGATAGAGAGAGAAAGAAAATGATATCCCTGAGAGGCAGAACGATCAGAGTGATTGAGTGAGAGATTGTGTGACGAGTACGTGCGTGTGTGTTTGATGAGTATGTATGTATGTGTGTGTGAGAGAGAGGGAGAGAAAAAAAAATAGACAAATGAGAAGAAAATTACGTAGATTGTAGTCATTCGTCGCTCTGGCTTCATACGATCCCACGCACTCGTCGAGCATGAGCTCATTGTTTATGTATTTTTATTATTATTATTATTATTATTATTATTATTATTATTATATATACTCTCTATTTTGTTGTTAATACGTTATATCTTGTTCCTTTTTATATTTTGTATATTTTTTAAATAGATTTCTTTCGCAAGTAGTTAGTAGAACAACAAAAATCTCTCGATGGGAAAATTGCTATACACTATACGTATTTTTCTTTCTTCCTATAGTTTTCCCATCGAGAAATTAATAACGCATGCAAGCATCTTGGTATTTATTTTGCACTAATTCATTGGCTAGAGAGAAAGTTGAAGAATTATTAACGTGTGCAAGAGTATGAGTGAGATAAAGATATGATTTTAGTTAGAGTTATGGTGGATATGGATAACAGGTATATGGGTGTGTGTGTGTGTGTTGTAATAAATGGGGGATGCTGTTGCTAGCTTGGTTGGAAAGTTTTGCTAAAAAGGGATAGGATATGTAGGGGGAGAAGAGGGTTGTGTTTCAAGCTCACGAGCGTGTGTGTCTTTTCTTATGGTTGTGTGTTTGCGGCTTGTGGAAAATTGTGTATACGCGAGGAGTACACAAAAGGGGGTTGGAGAGAAGAAAAGGTAGGCTCTGTTGTACGCGTTACTAAAATCCTAGAAGCCCTGTAAAGAGACGATCAAACGGGGGCTTTATGGGGGAAACCGATAGCGAAACGGCACGGCTAAGAGGCACGGGAAAAGCTTGCTTAGTATGCATTGGACTTGCTAAGTCACTTTTTAGGCGATGCTCTCGAGAACACCACCCGCCCTTTCTCGCCTATTAATCGACTCGCATACTTACATATATTATACCTCTATAATATATATGTGTATATGTATGTGTGTGTGTGTGTGTATTTGTTGCGTGCATTTGCGTTTTGAGAAGCAATAATAAAACTTTTAGATGAGTGGTAAACTACAATAATTTTTGTTACGTGTTATTATGGGATTTATCTTATGTTTTCCATTATTTTCACTTATACAAACATTTTATATTTCTTTTTTTATTATGTTGGTTTTATTTTTATAATTGTATGACTATCGTGAAATAACAAAAATCGTATAGGTGGATTATATAATTTATCTTTTCTGTCATGTAATTTATTTATCAACTAATTGTCTTTTATTTTGATTTCTTATAATCTTTATAATATTTTCTTAATAATTTTTATAATAGTTTATGATTTTTGGGTTGTATTAATAAAACATTATTGCTTCTCATCGTAATGAAATATAATCTTAAGAATAATATATTAATGAAATACTAATAATATGCAAATTCTTTCTACAACGTGTGGCTTTCCTTCTCTCGCGTTAGATGTCATAATTAATCAATTTTATGATTTAGCGTAGTCGAAGTATATGCGCGAACGTAAACAATAAGAATGATAGGGAATATATCGTAAAATATTCATTTCTTTTCGGGACGTGTAATTTTCTTACTGTCATGAAAACGAACGAACGAACGACCTATCGAATTCGCGAAACGTTGACTCGTTTGACCGTGAAATTCGCGAAAAGAAGTCGAACCTGGAAACTGAGTTTGTGAGGAGGAAGAGGAGGAGGGAGGTTGTTCTGTCGATTGAACATATACGAAACTCGTGACTTTGCTTGTCGATAAATCTCTGTTGTACGTAAAATAACAAGGAAACAAAAAAACTGGACCTTTGTTCTGTATCGTCGCGACTCTGACCGGAATAGAGAATAATAATTTTCTTTTTATTATTTATTTTTTATTTTATTTTTCTCGTCGTACTAGCAACAAGCAGTAACAGCAGCAGTAGCAGCTGGTGGTATGTTGCTAATTTATTTATTCGTCGTATAATAAAAAAAAGAACAATCGTTGATATATCGAACCGTGAAATCAAAACTTTTAATTTCGCTTGACAACAAGAATAACTCGAAACGAAGCAACTAAAATTGCATGATTTCCTGATACAGTTTCACCAATTAGTTTTTTTTTATTCTTTATTTTTTATTTATTTTTTTTTTATATACAGGGTGTTCCAAGTAACTTGTGCACCTCTGCAACTTCGGTGTTTGTTTTATTTTTTTTTTTTTAAATTATTATTTATGTTATAAATCGAATTATCAAGTGCTATAAAATAAAATACTAATTTTCCTCTCCGTGTTGCAAATAATAATAATAATAATAATAATAATAATAATCAAATATTGCAAATAATAATCAAATTGCTTGAAGTACACTTACACGAGCGGTGAAAGAATTCAGAAAAATATAAAAAAATATAAAAAAGGGGCAAATATAATAATTCTCTTCCTGCTCATTCGACTGGCCACAATCTCCAATGATTTTTTTCTCAAACATCATTTATTAATCGTCATTACTTTTATTATACACACTTTTCGGACTTATCTTTATGTCACAATTTTATTTTAATTTATTTTATTTTAATTTATTTTATTCTGTCACTCTAATCACTTTCTTTTAATTTTTTTATTTTAGTATACATCCCATTGTCTTTTCTAAAATAAAATTAAAAAAAAATAGAAGAAGTACTGTGTTTGTTGCAACGATGACACAAAATTCAGACTCCGGACGTTATTTTTGAGTGTCGAATAATTCACGTTCATCTGTGAACATAAATAAATAACAAAAAAGAAATATTTTCTCAATAATGAAAATAATTAGATAAATCGTGGGAATACATGAAGATATTTATGTTTGTTTGTTACAAGCACGGTTCGTACGAAATTAATTTATATTAAAAAATAAATAACAAGTAATGAAAAGTTAATAATAAAAACAAATTAATACTAAACGTTCAATCGTTCGGTTTTGACGGTCTTCTTTCTTTGTCTCTTCTTTTTGAAAAAAAATAAAATAAAATTTTAAAAAGGAGGGATGAAGAATAGACTAGACGAAAAGCAAAAAGAAAGAATGAAAGAGAAATAGAATGAGAGAGTGAGAGAGAGAAAGAAAGATAGAAAGAAAGAAAGAAAGAAAGAAAGAGAGACTGAGATTTCACTTATCTCGGCCTCTCGTGCCTTTTCTTGTGTTCGCAGTGACGTGCCAGACCGGCCTAAAAAGTTCGCAATAAGGGCAAAAGCTTGCCTCGAGATCGTCTGTGAGAAAGAGATAAACAAAAAGTTAAAAAATAAATACAAAAAGTATATAAAAATAGAAACAGACAGACTGAGACAAAATATAATCAATAGGATGATGAGATGATGGGGGTCCAGGGATGATTAAGAAAATCAACGGAACCAGCGGAAAAAGAAAAAAAAAACAAAGAAGTTTTCTCGATTGATCACGCACGATCCTCTTTTCCTGATACCGATTTAACAAAAAAAAAGAAAATAAATAAATAAATAAAACTAAAACTAAAACTAAGGAATGAACGAATGAAATTAGAAATGATTCGAGGCAGCTTCCTTAAAAAACACGATGTCTTCGTAATATGTGTCTCGTACTATACTAAAAGATATCCTACTTGGTTTTTGAGTGAGAAAGAGAGAAAGAGTGTGTGTTTGTCTCTGTGTGTGTTTAAGAGAGAGAGAGGTAAGAAGGTGAGAAAGATTGAATGTGTGTGTGTGAGAGAAGGTGAAATTGAGAGAAAGAGAAAGAGGATCAGGTGCGAGCTTCGTTGTATATAAAGAGGGCTTTTCTTTTATTCACGACAGCTCACGATATTACACATACACACAAGTTTCTATATACACTTGTATGTATATGTATAATAATTTATATAATTTATATATATTATATTATATTATATATATACATGCAAAAATATTAATACATTTTTTACACTGACACGTATACATATTATATACATTTAATGTATATATATATATGATGATATATATATAAACATTATACATATACATAATGCGTATACATATAATAATACATATACATTATACATATACATATACATATACATACACATTATACATAATGTATATATATATACATTTAATACAGATATATACACGATACATAGAACACGATAAGTGCAATATTCATCTCTACGATATGTGATCAAAAAGTAAAGAAACTTTTATAATTTAAATACATACAGTCAATTTTCGTTATCTTTTTTTCTTCCCTACGTTTTCTATATGTTGTGATAAGTGTATCAACATAAGAAAAAAAAAGAAAAGGAAAATCGACTGTAGAAGGGAGTGAAATTCAAAAGTCACTTTACTTTTTAATCACACCTCGTATATAAAACATATATATTTCTGACATTTTTTTACGAATTAAAAAATAGAAAGAATATGAAGTACTAGAAGAAGAAACGTAAAGAAATATNTATACATATACATATACATATACATACACATTATACATAATGTATATATATATACATTTAATACAGATATATACACGATACATAGAACACGATAAGTGCAATATTCATCTCTACGATATGTGATCAAAAAGTAAAGAAACTTTTATAATTTAAATACATACAGTCAATTTTCGTTATCTTTTTTTCTTCCCTACGTTTTCTATATGTTGTGATAAGTGTATCAACATAAGAAAAAAAAAGAAAAGGAAAATCGACTGTAGAAGGGAGTGAAATTCAAAAGTCACTTTACTTTTTAATCACACCTCGTATATAAAACATATATATTTCTGACATTTTTTTACGAATTAAAAAATAGAAAGAATATGAAGTACTAGAAGAAGAAACGTAAAGAAATATTAGACCGAGGAAATCTCATAAACCTTTTTCAAATAATATTCTTTGCCAATTAGAATATCGATATTATTTGATTCTGATTTTAATGTTAGAAGGATGAGAATACGATCTCTTACACGTGTTTTTGTTTGTTTGTTGTTTGTTTGTTTGTGTTTGTTTATTCTTTATGATGAACAATCTATCGGGTATATAATATCAAACGTGATAAATTTTCATAGTTTAATAATAAACATTTATTATATTGTTATTGGAATTGATAATATTATCATATTTCTCATCCTCGATTAAAAATAATCTTGCTACATCATTTTTAGAATTAGGAAACTCAATAAGCGTGCAATAAAAAATTCCCTCGATGATGAAAGATCTGTTCTTTATTTTTATTTGTTTTTTTTTTCTTCTTCCCTTAGGTAGGACCATAGAGTGAGAGAGAGAGACATTAGAATAAGTTTTTAAGTGATAATTATTAGGTAGGATATATTAATGATGATATCGAGTGATTAACGAAATACACCTACGCGATATTGATACGATATTGATACGATATTGATACGATATATTATTAAATTTAGTAAAAAAAAAAAAAAGAAAAATAAAGGTTCTAATCGAAAGTAGATCTTACTAATTTCTCGATCACTTACGAGAAACCAGAAAGATCCTTTTTATTTTTATATATTTAAAGTACCTTTCATCGATATTCGAAAAAAAAAAGAAAAAAAATACTACGATGACGTAGAACAACAACAACAACAACAACGAGAATGTTGAAATAAATAAAAAAAGAAGCAACGAGTAATTCACGAATTAAAAAATCCCACGGGTGGAGTTAAGATGCGTGAAATAATTCTTTCGTCGAAATGAAATTAAAAATAAAATAGCTCTGAAGGGGAGGGAGTGAGGGGGGGGGGGAATGAACGAATCTCTTCGATGTAAATAAATTACATAGGATACGTGTATGTAAAAAAAAAAACTAAAAAATAAAAAAAAAAGATTAAGACGAGTTTGCTTATAAAAGATAATAAAAATGAGTAATAAAAAGAAAGGAAAAATAGTTTTTAATAAAAAAGAAAATAAACACAGTTACTTAATTTTTGATTAACGAGTAATTATAAATACACACACACACACACACACACATACACAACACATACACACACACACATATATTAATACACGTGTGAAGAAAATGTGTCGTAAGAGATAATCGATAAATCGATGAATATAAAAAGTATTGAATTAAATAAACGATGGTTTATCGTAACATATCGAAAGAAAAGGGGTATTTTCGTTTAGTTTTGTTTTGTAATTTTTTTTTTTCTTCTTTTTTTTCCTTCGTTTTAAAATCCTCGCGATGTGCATGGCTGCATGTAGAATTTTTCAAACGAAAAAAAAAATAAATAAAATTAGAAACTATGTATACATATGTGTATATGTATAAAGTTTATTACATATAATCTGTATTATTTACAAACAGTAGTATACGTGTGTGCGTTTTTCTTGTTATTTTTTCTTCTATTTCTGTTCTATTCTGGTTTGTTTTCAATTTTCATCTTTTATTTGTCATTTTCTGTTTTTCCTTTTCAATTTTTTTGATCTTCATCCTTTCCAACCAATTTTATTATTTTTTTTTTCCCTCATCATCATTCATTTATGGTGAAAAAAAGAATGTTATTCTTTTTTTTTTTTAATGTTATTTATTTTTTTTTTTTTGAGTGGAACGAAGATGAAAGTACAATGGGATACAGTAAGAGAAAGTATAAGAGAAGAAAGACAGAGGAGCATGTTGGATGAAATATATTAAGAAACAGGATTTTGATTATGTAAGCAATGATTTTTTTTATTTTCATTAAAAGTAGAGTATGGTAAACAAGAGAAAAAAAAAAAGTTGTTGGTATCTTAATTTGACGATCTTATAATACATTTTTTTTTCTATCTATTGTTATCTTTTATTTGTGTGTATTTTTCCTATTTCTTTCTATTTTTGTTTATTTGTTTGTTTATTTTTAGCATTTAATATTGTTTTATATCGAATGTGACGAATTATTGGAGAAAATAAATGCTACGATGAAAAAGTATAGTAATGATAAAATTGTGCCGGTAATTATAACGATAGTGGTCTAAATCAAACAAAAATGATATCAATTTTAATTGAATAATTTCTAATCAAGTTGATAAAATATGTTCTTCTCTATTTGGTAACACGAAAACTGTGTTTTGTTGATACCAGAGAAAAAGGTAATATAAAATAAGTATGAAAACGTGATTAAAGTAAACAAATCTTTTGAACCTGTAAAAAGTAAATAAGAAATAGTAGAGAAAAAAAATAAATAAATCATAAAATTAATTTTTACAAATTTTAATTTTAATTTTAATTTGACTTAGCCCACTGTCAACAATTTCTGCTCACCGGCATAAATTAGAAAACAGAGAAAACACATATATATACATACTTATGAAGAAAAAAACAGAGAGAAAGAGTGTGTGTGTGTATGTGTGGCTATGCTATGTGCTTGTATGAGTGAAAAAGAAGTAAAAAAAAAATTAAAAGAGAAGCTAGCATAATCGAGTCGTGGCTTCGTCGAAGCTTTTAGTGACCAATGACACGCACTTCTTTAGTCACCATCACTACCACCACCATATTTCACGGGGGTTATAAAAAAAAATAATAGAAGGGTTTAAAATCAATTGAAAAAAAAAAAGAAACAAAACACATGGCAAAAAATAATGACGCAGGGCAAGGCATTGACTGGTGGGGGGCCAGGGGCGGCGGGATGGATGCAGCAACGGGAGGCTGTTCCCGAATTTCCTTCTCTCAACGATTCAGCTGACTCTGATTCCGACCGAGAAAACGAAAAGCGACCGCGTGTTTAAAAACAATCGTTATCTTCTCGACATCTTTAAAAAGTATACGTACCATTAAATACGTTTAGTATAGTTGATTATGAATCAAAAATACAAAATTTCGAAAGAAAGAGGTAAAAAATGGTTGATTAAAACCGAATGGCGTGAAAGATAATTTTGTGTGTGTATGTGTTTGTATGTGTGTATTTGCATGCATGATTGCATATAGGTATGAATAAAAAATGAAAAGAATTTAAAAAAACGATAGGTTCGTGAAGAGTTTGAATAAAAAGTAAATTTTTAAGCAGGAATTTTTTTTATAATATTATAATTGTTTATTTGTTGATAGATTTTTCTCCTTAATTATAAACAAATTGATATAATTTGGTATGAGAAGTAATATTTAACATTTAAATACACAAATTGACGAAGTATGAATGAATAATTTTTTTAAAGATATTAAATTTAATTTTAATCGATAATCACACAGTATGTAAAAAAAAAAAAAGAAGAAATCTTTCATTGGTTTTATAGAAACTAAAGATTATGAAATATTATAATATGTGTGCCATATATTTAAAAAAGAAAAAAGATAGGGGAAGAGATAATTAGATTAAATGATGATGATGATAATATGCATTTATTGGTATGTACGATTTTTGAAACTTACACGAGCTCATCGTAATGGGTTTAATGAAAATGATATAATTAAATTTATTGAAAAGTTGTTAATAATAACAAGGTTTGAATTCGCATATGTTTACTTGAAGTACTGGTGGTATTACGTAAAAATTTGCAGAAATATTAAAGGAAGATAAAAAGATTATAAAACGTGCTTCTCCGAGCCATTAATAAAAATAGAGAAAGAGAAAGAGAGAGAAAGATTAAAGTATGCTCGTGCTGATAATTAACTTAGGATCTTCGTTCTTTTTTTTGTTTTTCTAAGAAAACATATTCTTAGCCAATATATCATCGACGATTTGAAATCTTTGTAAACCGGTTCCTACGAAGTGGCGATTAATTTTACGGAAAACGTGTGTTTTTGTATTTTCATTCATGATTTTTCTCGTAATCTGTTATTCATCTCAAACACGCATTTTCCGTTCTGTCGATTTACCTTTAAAAAACGTGCAAAAATGATTATTCGTAATTTTCATGATGATAATGGTGAGAAAAAGTATTAAGAAAATAACTGAAGTAAATTATATTTTGTTCGTACAAATGTTTAATTAACGAAGTAAAAGATATGAATGAATGAATGAATGAATCAATCAATCAATGAATCTATGAATGAATGAATGAATGAATGTCTGAAAGAGATCTGAATGAGAGAGATTGAGAATCGAATAAGAAAATGACGATGATGAAGAAGATGATGATGAAGATAAAAATGCAAAATGCAAAATAAAAAATGCAAAATGAAAAATGGAAAATGGAAAATAAGAATACGATAGAAAAATTCTGAGTAAGAAAATGATCGATTATTTTACTCTTTTTACAAACACACGTACTATATTTATATAGAAAAGAAGAAAAAAAAATTATATATATTAACATAAATAAGATATTATATACATACGACTATTTAAGGTATCATCGCTTAAAAATCACAACGTGTATACGATGATGAACTTTGTCGAGAGAAAAAAAGGAAAAAAGAAAAAGAAATAACAGGTATTTCTTCTGTTTTAATCTTTATTTTAATTATTTGTATGTTTCGATATTTTTTTTTTTTTATTACTATTATTATTTAAAGTTTTATATTATCTTCTAACGAATCCCGAACGCACGACGGGTATAAAATAAATTTCTACGCGTACTTTCATTTGATTAATTTTCAATCAACGAGCTTAAAATAGGAGAAATCAAGGAAACTGTAGTGTCAGAGGAAAAAAGTATGAATGTGTGAGTGAAAAAAGCTTAGGTGTTTTAACCATTTTTTTTCTTTTCTTTTTTCCCCCTCTAATTTAGCGAATTTTTTTTTTTGTAATCAAAGCGACCTTGTAATCATCGAACCCTAAGTTCGCACGATATTTTATTATTATTATTACTTATTATTATTATTATTACTATTAATTATTATTATTATTATTATTATTATTATTATTATTACTATTAATTAATTATCATAATTATTATTATTATTATTAATGTAATTGTATATGGTATGTCGATGTTTTGGAGTACATTTGTATTAATGGTTCTGAGTTCCGAATTTTTTTTAAGTTTTATAAGTTCAGAGCTTACGAAAAAAAAAGGAAAAAAAGGAAAAAAAAAAATAGAATAAGAAGGGAAGTTGGTTTTTAAAAGAAAAGATCCCACATGTACGCATATAAGTTTTCTTCACTTTTCGTATTTTATTTGGATTCTTTTAGATTTTTTTTTGTTTTTTCTTCGTTTATCTTCCAGTTTCATCGAAATAAAATCAATCTTGTTGTGTATACGATTGCTATGAAAAAAAACAACAAACCTGTTGTGTGTGAGTGCATGATTAAAAAAGCAAATCGCCAATATTTTTTAAATCTAAATGTTTCTCTCCTATTTCTCGTAATAAGTTAATATTTTTATTTTATCAATTTTTTCTTTTATTATTATTACTATTATTGTTGTTGTTGAGTTGTAAATCAACAGGCATCTCCTCTCCTTCACCTCTACCCCCTAGCACGGAAATTTTCATTAAAATTCGTACCGACTATCGATATCTCTTTCTTTTTATCTTTCCTTCGTTTCTTTTCTTTTTTTCTGGTTTTTTGATATATTTTTTTTTTAATACGAATATGAGAGACGTTGTATCCATTATCACACACGATTTATACGTAACAGAAATAATTGAAACGCATAAACGAAACGTATTTCTATGAAACCGTGCTCTGATAAAAAAAAAAGAATTTGGATTAAATGATCAAAGTTTTTATGCACTTATTGTTAAAAATTATTATTGGTTATTGAAATTATTGGATCCGTTGAAAGAAAATATCGAATTTTTGGTCACAATTCAATGGGGAGGGAAAATCCGACATTTATTTTTTATTATTATTAATACGTGAATAATAAATTATTAATTTCATAATTAATATTAGGTTGTCATGTATGAAATGGAGCAAAATCTAATTCAATTATGTGCATTTTTTGCTCCATTTCATACTTGATAACCTAATAATTATTTAAATTCTGATGAAACTGGACTCGTCGCAGAATTTTATTTATTATTTTATTTTATGTTTTTTTTTTATTTTTTTATCGGAGCATGCAACATAGTTAATACAATTAGTCGAGTCCAAGTGTATCTGGAAACAATTTGCCTTTGTATAGTCGATCGAATGAATGAATCTCTAATTCTGGAACAACGAATCGGGAGTACGATCGAATTATTGAAGTATCCTTTCCGTATACGCATATATATTTGTATAGTTAACTAACAATAAGGGTATTCACATCAATCGTATTTCTTTTTTATCCTTTTATCGGGGTGGGGTGAGGTGGGTAAAAGAAATACGATTATTCTCATTCATCTTCTTTCTCACTCACTTTTCTTTTTCTTCTGAAAATTTATTAGTCTTGGATGTTCATTTTATTGGAAAGATATCTTCGTCGAATGTGTACCTTCTTTTGCCTAATTAATTAGTTGTTTGTTCTGCATACGTATACGTATTTATAAATAAAAATATATGTATTTTATATATTAAGTTGGAAACTATGAAACGGTCGTTTTTGGTTAATTTTATTTCTATCCAATGCCCGTTTCATAGTTTCCAACATAATACTTTGGTATATATTCAAGAAAATAAAAATACAATGCAAAATGATCATTTCAAAGGTAAAAGGTGTTCGTCAAACGTACACTTTCTTTTGTCTAATTAATTAATTGTATGTTCTGCATACGTATACGTATTTATAAATAAAAATGCAACTCGTACGTGTGTCAATTTAGTTTCGATATTTGTTGAAAAAGTACAGAACAGAATTATAAAAAGAATAAAATAGAAAAGTGGGTAAAATTGAGAGAGAAAGAGAGCTGATTTTCCAACATGCACGCACCTAAACCGTAATCTTATGAAAAAGTAGATTTGATTTTTGAATTTGTCTCTTGAAAGATTGATTATTTATGGCAAATTGTTGCACTTACACGCGCACTCAAGCACAATACACACACACAATGCACACATATTTGTTATTTGTTAGTTATGTGTATACGAGATATTTCGATATCATACAATCGGGATGTGTGTGATCGATTTTTAATCGGAAATGTGATTTGACAAAAAAGAAAAAGTACATATGATAGTTTTTCTCAATATATATATATGTATATGTATATATATTTGAAAAAAAAAAGAAAAGATACAAAATTTAAGATTTAAAAAAAAAGAAAAAAGGGATATGTGCTATTTCTGCATGTGAAAATTTTGTTTCACGTCGTTGCAAAATAGCACGCGTACAACGGCCGAATGGTGTTTGCTTTCAGGAGCTGTCGCCTTGAAATCCTTAGGAGAAATACGCAAGAAGATTTTGCTAAACCCATAGAGAAAAGAGAGGAAGCGAAAAAGAAAGAGAGAATTAAACGAAACGAAAAAATAAAAAAAAGATAACAAAAAATAAACATAACAAAAAAAAACAAAAATTAACAAACCCAAAATAATTTTAAAACAAAATTTTATTATCGATAGTAAACGCATTATAAGAACGATAATTTCTCAAACGGGGAAACCAAAAGCAACAAATAAGTAAATAAAAAAAGTTAAACATTTTCAAAAGAAAAAAATAAATAAATTTAAAAAAAAAACAGAAAAATAATAATAATAATAAAAGAAAATAAATAAAGGCAAGAAAGATAAAAATAAGAAGAAAAAAAAATAAGAAAAAACAAATTACGAAACAAAAAAGCAGGCAATCTGATCACACCTCCACTATCTGTGATCCGATGCTCGTCACTCGCTGGCGAGTTATACGATACTAAAAATATTGATATATTAATTTATTAAGAGAAAGAAAGAGAGAAATAAATATGTGTAAAAGTGTGCGAAGGAGGCACGGAAGCGTTCGTATACGAAATAAATTTTTAACGAAGAGTAAAATAAATGATAAAAATAATATTTAAAATATTTAAAAGAAATATTAAGTCGGGGGAAAAATAAATCCATTATTTTAGGCTTAAAAACTAAACGTTAAAATAATCAATTTCTCTTTTTCCCCTTAACTTAATATTATAAAAAATATTTGAAAAAAAATTCAATTCTCTGAAGATACAAGGATAAAGTAAATATTCGTATTACCGACCGAGCATTTTCGGTAAGAAAGAAATCTGCTACCAGGCCTGCGAGATAACGCGCGAAAGAAAAATCTGTTCAAATATATTTGAAAAAAAAAAAAAAGGAGATTTTTCTTATTGATATATTTTTATTCCTTTCCTTTAAAAAAGAAGAAGAAGAAGGGAGAGGGTTTTGCTATGGTTACGCTGATTCGACGCCGATAAAGAAATTATTCTTACGGCCTAAAATTTTTTTACTTCATCTCACTCCCCCCCTTCCCCTCCTCTTTTTTTATATATGAATTTTTCTTTTTTAAAATAATATTAAAAAAAATAAAATTCATGAACGCTTCCGGGCTTCAACGAACATCATCTTCCTCTCCTGGTGGTAAAACGAAGAGAAAGCAAAAAAAACTAAAAAGATTAGAGAAAAAAAGAAAAAGAGAGAGAACGGGCGAGCGTGTGAGCGAAAGAGAAAAAGAGAGAGAGAGAGAGAATGTGAGAGAATGAGAATGAAAGAGAGAGAGTAAAAGAGAAAGAGAGTAAGTAAGAGATTGTACGAGAAGAAACGAAGCAACGGGCTTGTTTGTGCGATGAAGCAACATTAATGTATACGATTTTTCAACATGGAAACATTATATATTGTAGCTATACATATAGAAGTATATTAAAAGGAAAAAAAAAATAATAAAATAAAATAAAAGAAAAAAATAAAAAGAGGATAGTATCTAGGCAACTGTAATGGCTAAGTACATCATTGTAACGGCGATGCTAATTAAAATACAGCGGATATTATTATTATTATTATTATTATTATTATTATAATATTATTATATTATTATTATCATCATTATATGGTTACTATTATTATTATTATTAATTTTAATAATACTTATTAGATTGATAAAAATATTTTCTCGATAGTTGTAACTGAAATGTGATGACTGCATTGCAATTGTATTATTATTATTGAAAATAATGGTGATAAAATTATTAATTATTATTATTATTATTATTATTATTATTAGTTTGGATAATAAAATTATTATTGTTACTATTATTATTATTATTATTAATATTGTAATAATGAATATTTTAATTTTTATTGTCAATATATATATATAAGAGTTATTAAGTTTAGGCTTTGAATTCATGAATTAACAATACTATAAATACGAATCGAGAATTATTATTAATATCGAGAGAATAGGAGACAATGTGTGTGACTCCTGGTATTATATTCTCTTATGAGTTATATTTTATCGAATAATTATTATACGGAATTGTGAAGGCGACGATTTATTACCTAGCTCGTAGGAAAGATATTAAACTAAACTAACTAACTAACTAACTAACTTAACAAACAAACATACAAACGAAAGAAAACAAAACAAGTTGAAGAAGAGAAAGAAATTAATAAGAATGATTTTCCCATTTATTGTATAAAATAAAGAAAAGAATGAAAAATGCGAAGAATTAAGATGAACAAAAATATAAAAAAGAAAGAAAGAAATGAAAATAATAATTACGAATATCCTTGGAACAATTACGTGTGGTTAATTAAAAAAAAATAAACTCTCTTTGTTAAATAAATATGTCGCGGGTTAAACGATCGGCTAATGATCGGTCATTCGTTCACAATAATAATATAATAATAATAATAATATTAATAATAATAATAATAATATTAATTATAATAATAATAGTAATAATATTAATGATCTAATCTTCTTCTTACATTTGTATTAACGAGTTACGATCTCTCTAACCATCTTATAATATTATTAATAATAATAATAATAATAAATTTCGTAAAGAAATAAATATATTGAGTAGCCAGAATGGACCGATCTCTAAACTTAAAAATCTGCATATATATAATAAATAAATAAATAAATAAATAAATATATATATTGACCTTTGACCCGTCTTTGGCCGAACGTTAAGCCGATACGCGCGACCAGTACAAGTGCATTCAGCACAGCTAGTATACGAGAAAAAAAAAATAATAAGAGCTCCTGTGAAGTTCGCTGTAAGCGCAAGCGCCTTTATGCGTCCCTCTTATAGGCATTACCTAACATTTAAAATAAAGAATAATAATAATAAATGAATAAGAGAAAGAGAGAGTGAGAGAGAGAGAGAGAGAGAGTAAACAAATCGAAAGAAAAAATACAAATGGACGATAATTGGGGAAGAAGAAACGAAGAAGAAGCAGAAGAGGAGGGAAGATCAAAGGAGGACTGAGATGAGAAGAAAGGGAGTTATACAGAATTAAATAATTAATTAATAAAATGAAAGGTAAATAATAATAATAATAATTAATAATTAATAATAATAATAATAATAATAATAATAATAATAATAATAATAATA
>JACGTP010000798.1:0-17861 GCA_023678845.1 Mischocyttarus mexicanus
ATCTTTTACTTACCTTGGTGTTGCTTTATGGTGTTGAAGATGTTGAATGATCAAAGAGATGTTATTCCTTTCAGCGGAAGTCGTCTATCAGTTGATGTTTTTCAGCAATTGGATTAGCTTCTTTAATACTATTTGAGGATTTCGGCCAACAGGAGTTCAATTATAAGTTATAACACACGAGATATTTGGTTAAACAAAAATATATTCTAAAATAATAGTTGATTTCAAAATTATACACTAGCTTTACACAATTTACTTATATTCACAATGTTAAAAAGAAAAGAACACGCGTCGTAAAGCAGGGCGTTAACTAAACGCCGTATTATAATTATATCGGATAGAAATACAACGATGTAAGAACGAACTCTTATAAAATATTACAGAAATTCAACTTATTGAAATAATAAGTTGTTTATTAAGAATCTAGTAATTAAAAGTCTTCCTTCTGATTATTTAACGTAATTAAATTGTGAAGTAGACTTATCCTGAAAAGGACTAGTCTTAATGACTTTATTAACGTATGGCTATTGGAATATCTTGAAAAAGACTGGTCTAATAATAGAAATATCAAAGAAAGACGTTTAATTTGAACTTATATTAAAGTATGAAAGTTGATTAATTATGAACGAGTGGTAGAATGTTACTGTTGTTAAGAGTTCGAATGTTGCCGGTAGACTGGCGATTGTCTCGCGGGGAAGATCGCGTCTCCTTAAGTCAGCTCTGAATCGGAAGAGAGGGAATTGCTCCCACTCACGCTAAATGCTCGACGAGCGTGTTTCCATTTGCCGTGCGTACACGACAATTTAGCACGGGGAACCACGCCTACGCCGTCCTACCTAATCCTCTCCAAAGATATTACGACGCAATATTCGTCGAGCGTGTTTCCATTGGCCGTGCGTACACGACAATTTAGCACGGGGAACCACGCCTACGCCGTCCTACCTAATCCTCTCCAAAGATATTACGACGCAATATTCGACGAGCGTGTTTATGCTAAAGATAGGTACGAGAGGCTTATATATAGGGTGTAACAATCTATTATTACATTAACAGGTAATATAATATATTATTCCGAAATATACCACTATTGATGATATGGGATAATTTTTTTTTCGTTCTTCTCATTTCATGATTCATCTCGTACTTTTTTTTTTTTATTGTCTCACATCATAATGTGCCTCGATAGTGAAAAGCTCTTTGAACGAAATATTTTAGACAGCCTCAGAGTAGGCGAGATTACCTGCCGAATTTTAGCATATTATCAAGCGGTGGAAAAGAATCTAGCAAGGATTTTCTTAGTAGCTGCGAGCGAAGAGAAAATAGCCCAGCACTGAATCTGTCGTTACAGACGCAGGGAAATGTAGTGTTTAGGAGGATCCGCCTTATATCCCGAGACGCACAACCGCGTTCAAGTCCATCTTGAATAAAGCCACTTACCCGTAGATATTAGTTGGCGTTTCATTAAGATCCTTATATAAATAAACTAAGCTGACACGCCAGCAGGAAGGAAGTTTTATACTAATTTAATTATAAGATTATAGAGTTTTGAAATTCTTATGTATGGATTTATGTTATGTGTGTATTCTTTTATGTTAATTCTTCTTATGTTAGTATTAGTTTTATGATTGTATTCTTTATGTAGGTAATAATTCTATGTTCACGTTTATTTTGCGTTTACAGTTTGTGTATGTTTGATGGTGTGGTAACTGAAGGCGGTCACCGACAAACTGGCCGATTGTAAACGGTTTGGCTTTTGTCCATTCTATTGTTTCTTTCTTATAAGGAGATGCAAACACGTCTAGCGCTCGCAGTAGTGTGTGAATTGTGCGGATGTTATTTTAGGAAATCGATATCTTATGTTTTAAAAGAGAAGAACATAGGCGGTATGCATACTGTTAGAAGAGGTTGATGCTCCTCTGTTCACCGGAAAGTGATAAAAAGACAGTCGGTCAGTATGGTAGGGATGGGTTTTAGTGAGTTTATGTTAGGAGTCGAGTTAAAATCTTATGTCAAAGTAATGGTGGATTTTGTGTGATATATAATAAATATATATTTACACTGAGGATTTGTGTTTGTTGAATGGATTAGAAATAATAGTTTGCACTATTTGCATATTCAACAATCGTACATTTTCCATGTGCTTTATCTTTGGTAAAGATTTTGTAAGGATATCTGCTTTCATTTCTTTCGTCTTTAAATATGTTACATTAATTAATTTGTTTTGCTGCGCTTCGCGGATGAAGTAATATCTTACGTCTATATGTTCACTTACAATTAGTGAATGCTGTACATTATTTTTACTTAAACTTGTTGCACTTTAGTTTTCGCAATATACTTTAGTTGAACCTTTGATATGTTTTCCTGTTTCATACGTTTCATTAATTTTCCTAAATATATGACTTGTTTAGTTATCTCGGATAATGACATATACTCTGCTTTCATTGTCGACAATGCTACTGATTTTTGCTTTTTTTTACTAATTTGACCTCTTGCTAATGTCGTAACATATCCCGTATATGACCGTCTATCATTTACATCTCCTGCCCAATCGGAGTCTACATTCGCTTTGAGTTTATTATTTACTTTTCTTTATACTATCTTATAGTTTAATGTACCCCGCAAGTATCTAAGTACATGCTTCGCACTTTTCTAATAACTAACATTCGCATTAATGCAGAATCAACTTAATCTACTAACTGCAAAAGCTATATCAAGTCTCGTTGCAATTACTAAATAAATAAGATTATCTATTAGTTTTCGATATGGTTTACTTTTTATTTCCTACATCTCATCTTTTGACAGAGGATCTTTAGTTTTCATTAATTTTATGTTTGGTTCTAATAGCGTAGACACAGATTTATTATTTTCCATTCCAAACTTTTCTAATAGACTTTCTATATAGCTACTCGGCGACAATGTTAAAATACTTTTACTTTTATTTTTTTATATATTTATTCCTAGTATATCTATGGCTTCACCTAGATCAGTCATTTCAATTTTCCTGTTTAATAAATTTTTGATATTACTTATTCCATCTATGCTCTTAGCTCCTATAAATAAATCGTCTATGTATATAACTATTATTGCATCGTTATCTATTCTACTATATACGCACGGATTTTCGGGGGATTTATCAAATTTTATACTAGCAAGATACACATTAATTTTTTATACCATTCGTGATCCGCTTGTTTCAGTCTGTAAAGGGGTGTCTTTATTTTTAAACTTTGTCTTTGTTGCCTTCACTAGTTAACACTTCTGGCTGGATCCTATAAATATCTTCGTTCAGGTCACCTTGGACGTAAGCTGTTGGATTGAACGTTAAGGTTCCCTCGTATTCAAAATTTATTCTAGCACTTTCTAGAATCCCTATATGAGATTATAATCGAACTGTGTAAACATACAGCCGCCTAATCTTTATTTACATAGGCGCTTGGACGCAGTTGCATTTCTTTCTTTTAGCTCTCTTCCTTAAGAACCTTGCTAGCGTAAAGACTTCTCTGCCTCAGCTCTGATATAATAAAATAATATAAAAAGTGTTTCTTATTTTTATAAACTTGTGAGCTACTATTCCCATTTCCCAACAGGTTATGGGCCCAGTGTTCGTTTTTTTTATAGTAATAATTATATATATGAAAGTTCGTGAAGTGTAATAAGTTTTTTTTAATTTAATATCTATTATTTTATTTGGTGAAGTCGACACATAAGGATGCAGAATTAAGATAAGTAGTTTTTTACTTCTCTACGTGTTTCATACGCATATGTAATTAAAGAATTAATACACGGTTTTGTGCATGAAAGTGAAACTTTGAATCTTGTAGAAGTTCGAAATTTCTAATATTCATTGTTCTGTTTTAGTATCTATTTGGTTATAAAGAAAGAAAAAAAGAAAGGTTTCTTTATTATAGAACTGTAAGTTGAAGTAGTAAGGGGGGGGGGACGGTCATATTACGTTTATCCTTCAAGAGACGCTTTGTCCTCAGACAAAGAACGATAAGGACTTGTGAATGCCTATATCTTGAAGGTTTACATAACGTTATCGCGATAGACAATCTATTTCGTGTATAAACCAACTACGATATACGAAACACAGCGGTAGAAAAAGAAAAAAAATGGATAAAGTAGGAATGAAAAGAAATATAAAACCTTTCGACGGTGAAAAATATAGTATTTGGAAATTTAGAATTAAAACTTTGTTAACTGAATTAGGTGTAGATAATATACTTAGTGATAATATTCCGATTTCATTAACAGAAGAATGGAATGAATCGGAAAGAGTTGCTAAAGGTGTAATAATAGAATATTTGTCAGATTCTTTTCTTGATTTTGCAAAGGATAGTAAAAGTGTGAAGGAAATATTTAATAGTTAAGTTTTTATTTACGAAAGAAAAAGTATGGCCACACAACTGTCTATACGAAAGAAATTACTTTCATTGAAACTGCAAAGCGATATACCTTTGCTGCAACATTTTCAAACATTTGATGAGCTAGTCACGGAGTTATCAGCAGCAGGAGCGCAATTAGGCGAGACTGATAGAGTGTCGCATTTGTTGTTAACACTTCCTTCATCCTATAGGGGGGTGATAAAGGCAATTGAAACGTTGTCAGAAGACAATTTAAAATTACCCTTTGTGAAAACTAGATTACTTGACCATGAAATAAAACTAAGAAACGATAGTAAAGACACTAGTGTAAAAATTCCTCAAGTAGAGATTGCAAGTAAATCGGTTTTAAACAACTTTAATAGACCGTTCAATCCTTCTAGAAACAATAGACGCGTATATAAAAATAAAAACCATTTTTAAATTAGAAATAGGAATCTTTCGAATGTAAAGTGTCATCATTGTGGAAGAAGAGGCCATGTAAAAAGAGACTGATACCATTTTAAAAGAAATAAAAAAAATATCGGAAGAAAAAGGACCGTGCAAATTGCGCAGATGACGCATAAACCAATACATACTGATGCCACCTCAAGTTTTGCGTTTATGACAGGAAATTACCAAGATGGAAACGAGGATGAGACAACCTTTGTCCTAGATTCGGGAGCGTCAGACCATCTGATAAAGAATGGTAAGTATTTAAAAAGTTTTGTTTATTTACAGCCTCCTATAAAAATTTCAGTTATCAAGAATGGAGCATATATATACGCAATAAAAAAGGGAACAATTGATGTTACCACCAATATGGGAGTGAAAGGTACTTTAGAGAATGTACTATACTGTCCGGATGTGGCGCATAACTTATTATCGGTACGACGGATGCAACATGCAGGTTTAAGTATCATTTTTAACTAAAAAGGCGTTGAAGTAAATAAAAATGGTAAAACCATAATAATAGGTAAGGAGTGGAGAAATTTAATTGCAGTCGATTTAATTTTAGGTAAAGAAGAAATAAATTCGAATATTCATGCATATAATATTATTGATAACAATTACAAAATATGGCATCAACGTTTAGGGCATATAGGAAAGTCGAAATTTGTAGATTTGAAGAACAAACAAATGGTCAAGGATATGAATCAAATAGATAAAGTAACTCCTAACGATAATTTATGTGAAGCTTGTATAAAAGGAAAACAAGCAAGATTACCATTCGAAAAGAAAAAGGATAAAAGTTACGTTAAGAGACCATTGTTTATTGTTCACTCTGATGTCTGTGGTCCCATCACTCCTCCGACAATCAATAACAAAAATTACTTTATTATATTTGTAGATGAATTCACTCATTATTGTGTCACATATTTGATCACATATAAATCAGATGTATTTTTAGTTTTTAAAGATTTTATTGCAAAGAGTGAGGCACATTTTAATTAAAAAGTTGTAAATTTATATTGCGACAATGGTCGAGAGTATTTACCAAACGAGATGAAAGACTATTGTGTACAAAAAGGCATTAGCTATCATTTAACTGTACCACGTACCCCACACTTAAATGGTGTATCCGAACGAATGGTGAGGACTGTGACTGAGAAATCTTGTGCAATGATAATTGTTGCTAGTTTAGATAAAGCTTTCTGGGGGGAAGCAGTTCTAATTGCTACATTTTTACTAAATATAACACCAACTAAAGCTTTAAAACGAGATAAAACACCATATGAAATGTGGCATGGTAAAAAGCCGCAATTAAAGTATTTAAAAGTATTTGGTTCTACAGTGTAGATTCATAATAAAATTAGAAAAACAAAATTTGATGAAAAATCATTTAAAGGAATTTTGATGGGGTATGAACCTAATGGATATAAAGTGTGGGACGTGAAAAATGAAAAATTTATAGTTGTCAGAGATGTCATTGTAGATGAGACTAATTACTTGATTTCAAGGCCAGTCGTAAGAACTGAAAGAGTTGAGTCTGAAAACTCTGGTGATGAAACTGATGTACAGTCTAAAGCTGTAAAAATAAGAGAGAAATCTGATAGTGAGAAATCAGATGCTTTGCAACAGGGTAGTGTTGCAAATGAAAACTCTTATAATCAAACTGATAAGCAGTTTAAATCAGTAAAAGGGAAAGACAAATCTGATAATGAGAAATCAGATGCTTTGAAACCAAGTAATTGTGTAAATGAAAATGTCGAATCAAATCAAAGTTTTGATAAATCTGTAATTGAAACAGATATACACAAACAGTCTATTTCTCAAAATGGTAAAGATGAAAAACAGCTAGAATTAAAACTGAGGAGAAGTGATAGGATTAGACATCATCCTTGTATTTCGTATAATGAAGATGATTTAACAGATGATTTCTTTATGTGTGCACAGTCTATGACTTATGATATTCCGATCTCATTTCAAGAAATTAAAACTAAAACCGATAGAGATAAATGGGAACAAGCCATAAATGAGGAAATTAACTCACTTTTAATTAATAACATTTGGTCGTTAGTGAATAAAACAAGTGCTAAAAATATTGTTGATTGTAAATGGATATTTAATATAAAGAGGGATGGTGATGGCAATCCATTAAAATATAAGGCTCGTCTTGTTGCTCGCGGATTTAGTCAAGAATATTCAGTAGATTATAATGAAACTTTTCCACCAGTGGCGAGAATTTTAAGTTTTAGATTTATGTTAGCATTTGCGAATCAAAACAATATGTTAATATATCATATGGATGTAAAGACTGCTTTTCTTAACGGTATATTGAAAGAAGAAATTTATATGAAAGTCCCAGAGGGTGTTCACACAGAAAGCAATCAAGTTTGTAAATTAAATAAAGCGATTTATGGATTGAAACAAGCAGCTAGATGCTGGTTTGAAGTTTTTGAAAAAGCTCTATTACAAAAAGGCTTTCGAAATTCATCAGTTGACCGATGTGTATTCATATTAGATAAAGGAAATATTTCCAAAAATATTTGTTTTGCTCTATGTAGACGATCTAGTAATTGCTACTGTTAGTAATGAAACAATGAGAAGTTTCAAAAACTATCTAATTTTAAGATATCTTAAGGGCTCTATAGATGTTAGATTAAATTATGTACAATGTGATTATAATGATCTTTTAATTGGCTATGTGGACTCAGATTGGGGAGGTAGTGATTGTAATGATAGAAAAAGTACAACTGGCTATTTGTTTAAATTATTTGAACAGTGTACAATATGTTGGAACACAAAAAGACAGCATTCGTTAGCTGTTTCATCTACCGAAGCAGAGTATATGGCTCTTTATGAAGCTGTTAAAGAAGCACTGTGGTTAAAATCATTTGCAAAAAGTATTAATATAAATATCCTTAAACCAATCAGACTTTATGAAGAAAATAATAGTTGCATTAGTATTGCTAATAATCCAACATGTCATAAAAGATCAAAACACATTGATATCAAATATCATTTTTTAAGGGAACAAGTAAAGAAAAATATAATAATATTAAATTATATTCAAACAGGAGAACAAGTCGCGGACGTGCTCACAAAACCACTGCCAGCTGTTAAATTCTTGGAGTTCAGGGAGAAACTAAGTTTGAAGTAATATCGACATATATTTAAAATAAATATTACAGTTTGTTTGTTCGGTAATAACCGAAGCGGTCTGATTAGGTTTTTTTGGGTTTTCCTAATCCTACGCAACAAATGTTAGACCGTGTGTAAATATCCCTAAATAAAAATAAAATAGAGACATGAGTCAACGGATTGTCTTTACGTTAGAGATTTAATTACTGCGAGCATAAAAGGGTATATAAAAAAAAAAAAAAAAATTAAAAAAAAAATAATAAATACATAGACGATTTAATAATGATTAACATAGAAAGAAATAGATTAAGTTTTGAGGGGGCGTGTTGGATTGAACGTTAAGGTTCTCTCGTATTCAAAACTTATTCTAGCACTTTCTAGAATCCCTATATGAGATTATAATCGAACTGTGTAAACATACAGCCGCCTAATCTTTATTTACATAGGCACTTGGACGCAGTTGCATTTCTTTCTTTTAGCTCTCTTCCTTAAGAACCTTGCTAGCGTAAAGACGTCTCTGCCTCAGCTCTGATATAATAAAATAATATAGAAAGTATTTCTTATTTCTATAAACTTGTGAGCTATTATTCCCATTTCCCAACAATTAATTTTATGTTTGGTTCTAATAGCGTAGACACAGATTTATTATTTACCATTCCAAACTTTTCTAATAGACTTTCTATATAGCTACTAGGCGACAATGTTAAAATACTTTTACTTTTATTTTTTTATATATTTATTCCTAGTATATCTATGGCTTCACCTAGGTCAGTCATTTTAATTTTTCTGTTTAATAAATTTTTGATATGACTTATTCCATCTATGCTTTTAGTTCCTATTAATAAATCGTCTATATATATAACTATTATTGCATCGCTATCTATTCTACTATATACGCACGGATTTTCGGGGGATTTATCAAATTATATACTAGCAAGATACACATTAATTTTTTATACCATTCGTGACCCGCTTGTTTCAGTCTGTAAAGAGGTGTCTTTATTTTTAAACTTTGTCTTTGTTGCCTTCACTAGTTAACACTTCTGGCTGGATCCTATAAATATCTTCGTTCAGGTCACCTTGGACGTAAGCCATTACGACGTCCATCTAATAAACGTGCATGTTTATTTCCACACAGGTTGCTAAAAATACTCTGATAGTATCGTATCTCGTGACAGAGACAAATACCTTGTAATCTATTTCCTTTTTCTGTTAATTCTGTTAATAATTTTAACCTTGCTTTAAATTCGTCTAATGTTCCATCCTGCTGTCTTTTTAATCTAAAAACTCAATTGTTATGTAATATTGCTTTATTTTCTGGCCTACTTAGCAATTTTCAAGTACCATTTTCATAAGCGAGTTGTTTTTGTTTTTCATCGCTGCTAATTAGAAATATTTTTCTGGGAGAGTCATGTCTTTGCTTGACGATTTTAGAGTTTTTATCTCTTTTTCTTTAAGATAGCCGATACATGTAACAGCTTTATTTTCAGCCGTTTTTCAGAGGCGTATTTAATAGAAAATAAGTAAGTGAATCTTTCTGACAAAACGTATATTAAATTATTATATATTCCATTAGATAGGACATACATTTTTTTTTTAGATGGTGGCCGTACTAACCAATCTTCTAAGACCTTCGCAGCGAGAGACCTAAACCGGCGAAAATTTTAACGTCCGTAATAGTAATCAGAAATAAAAAAAATTGGCTAAAGTCTGGTCGAAAAACATAAATCTTCTAGTTATGCCAACAAATAATCAAAAAAGTAAAAAAATTATGAATTGGTACGCATCGGAAAAAAGCTGCTTTTTCCCTGTTTTTTAGATGGTCTTTGGATCAAAAATAGTAATTTTAGAAATTTTTTTTTAAATTTTATAGGTAGAACAAGGAACTAATACTACAGAAAAAATGTTTGCAAAATTTGATTAAATTCAGTTAAAAAGTTTTTGAGTTATCTTTCTCGCCAATTTTAAAAAAGTTGTTTCAAAAAAAATGCGTTTAAAGTTTTGACACACAGAAACTATGATTATAGGGTCTTACTTACTTTTCAGCGATTGCAGACCCATACAGTAGTCTTTTGGTGTGTTCATAGAACTCGTTTTTCTTCTTAAGCTCTTATTTACGTGCTTGACGAGCTTCTTTTTTTGGCTATTTTTTCCGTTCCAATAAATTCTTAAGCGCGCTCAAACGCAAAGTTAAGGCAAAGAACTTTAACGAATTATAAAAAAAAAAATAATGCAAATTTAATTTTGAAAATTTACAGGCATATTTTTGAGATGAAATTTTAACTTTTTATGCAAAAAGAAAAAATCGATTTTTTGAGAATTTTATATGTATCGCCTCTTTTAAATAATTTCGTCTGTTTGTTACATCTCTGTGTTCTCTATCACTTTCTTCTTGAACTATTGAATCTGAGGTGTCTGTTTCATTTCTTGAGTTTTTCTTGTCTGTTTTAATTTCTGTTTTTGTTTTGATTTTAAAACTTGATTTTACGTTTTCTTTTCTTCTCTCTATGTTGATTGGTGCTCTAATATAATTATTTTCGATTTTTTTGAAAAATCTTACTGCTTTACGTTTTATAACTGTTCTCGTTTTTTTTCCCAAAATCTCTAGGCCTTTAACTCTTCTAAATAACTTACTAAAATTTATTTATCTCCCTTTAAGTCAAACTTATCTCTTTTGTAGCCGATTTTTAATGCAACTACTCGATTACCTTTTTTCCTCATGTGACTGATGTAAGGTTTGTTACCTGTCTTCATTTAATATGTTGTTTTATTATATGACAGTGACTTAGTTGGACATCTGTTTTTTATATAAGCGGCGGTGTTAACTGCTCTTGCCTATAGGCTTTTTGGTAATTATGCATTTCCGTTGAGCTTCTGTTCGCTTTTTACGTCACTCTATTTTGCTATTTTACCGTCAGTTTCCTTCAATGTCTTCTTTCTTTAAAACTCTGTGAATCTGTTTGACGTTTATTCTTTGCAATTGTCTGTCCTTAGTTTCTTTATAGCATGTCCTGTCATTTTTTCAACACGGGCTTTATATTCTTTGAATGCTTCTTATACGTCTGTTTTTTTTTAAAGCTTTTACTTCCGTGTATCTTGGTTTGTCGTCTATGAAAGTAACGAAATATTTTGCTCCCCTTAAAGATTTTAGCTGCATCGGCCCGCAAATGTCGCTGTGAACAAGCCCTAAAATTTTTTGTTCTCTCTTGGTTAAAGGTTTCTAGTGTAGTTGGGTTATTTTGCTTTTGCTACAGATTACACATAGTGTGTCTGTTCCATTAACGTTGTCCATTATTTCTGTGACAATTTCATTTTGCTTCCATTTCATTAGATTTTGACTGAGCGTATAAGTTGTCATAGCAGATGCCTTTTTTCTTTCGTCTATTATGTACAAACCATCCTTTAATGTCATCCTCATAATAACTTTTCCATCCTGTCTTCTTACAACTGCACCTCGTTTATTAAATTCTACTTTGGACAAATGTTGAATCATTGTTGAGACTGATAACAAATTCCTTTTATTCCTAGAACAAATAACGTATTTGATAAACGAATTTGTATTTTCTCATTTTTCAGACTCAAGGTTTCAATCTTTACTACTTTACTCCCAGATGAATTTGTGCAATCCTTGGTTGCTGTATATATGAGAGTATCATCAGTACTTAATTTTTTAAATTAACTTTTGTCATTACTCATATGCCTAGTTGCACCACTATCAAGACAACAACTACTTGGGCTTTGTGCCACTCTGTTTAATGCAATCGATATTATTGCTTCATTTTAGTTGTTTCTTTTTGGTTTTCTTCTCTCCCTTTGTCTACAATATTTTGCGAAATGACCATTTTTTCTTAATGTGTAACAATTTCTATCTATATTTTTGTAATTTTTATCTTTGGATAGATACGTTCTTCTTCGTGATTGTTGTGCATCTTTTTTAGTTGTTACCAATGCTTCTTTAGTCTTGGATTTATTTTCTACACATTTGTTTTTTATCCTCATTTATTCTTCTGTTAATTTTATTTTAATTTTTCCAATGATGGAAACTCTTTTCTGGATTGTATGACAACACAGATTGTTTCGTACTGTTATGCCGGGGAACGTATTTGGTTTTAAAGATATGTTATTTTATTTAAAGATAGGTGGAAGAATTGACACTTTTTAAATCAAAATATAAAGGTTTAAGAATATGTATATTTCTTTAGTAATAAAACGTGTTAACAGTTTAGAAGTCGTGAATAGAGTGAATAAAAAGAAAAGCAATGTTAACCCGATGTCTTTTAGATGCTTTGTTTTTTAATTCTTAGAAGCATTCCTTTATAATTTACATGCAGTTCAGAGGTTATGGGATTCTATAACAGGTAGTTAGCAAGCCGTTTTAATCCATATACAGTTTGTTGAATAGTGAGAGCCTAACATCCTCCGTCTAAGATGAAATTTTGGGGTTTTATCACAAAATTTTACATTAAATCATTCAGTACAGGTGAGGTGTATTTTCGCAAACTTTTTTTCTTTTCGTTTGTTTTTAAAGTAGCATCTATTGTAATCGATTCTCTGGATAGATTTTTATGAAAATACACTTTTCTGTTTACAGTTTCCTGACCACATTTATTTTGTCCGCTAGAATAAAAATAATGCTTAAATTGCATCGTACAGGATTTTCTTATAAACCAATAAGCTTTTGTTTGCACAATTTTAAATTTAAGTGATGTATAGAATATAATAAGCCCAACCAATCCTAGATCTGCATACTTTAGCCAAAACCATGTTTTTCTCAGGCCTGTCATAGTTTATTTATGTTTACTGAGGTTTTTAGCTTCTTGCATTATTTCGTCTAATTCTTAAGCTGCATTTCTAAGCACTGGACGGTTAGCATGTATTTGAGATAATTTCGGTGTCTGTATTAGATCAAGTTTCAATGCAGGCTCACGAAAAGTACTCGAGTTAAATTTATATGAAAAAGGACTTTCATAGTGTCGCGCTGGTAATGTTTCTATTGTTTGATCTGATTTTAAAGCTGTATCTGACTTAGTTGCTAAGCATCCAGGTTCTAATGTTAATAATCCTAACTTTTCAATTAAAAATTCTTTAGTTTTTCCTTTACAATGAACGTGTACAGTTTCAGTTACTGGTACTATGTATATTTATCTATGGTTATTAGGTTAGCGGTGTTATCACGACGCTAGCGAGAGTGATTATCAAGTCATTTAAGTCAAGCAGCATAGGTACAAATAATACCTGGGATGGGGGGGTGTCCCGCTAACTTCCTCGGAGAGGCTAGCAACCTACCGGGGGTAAAACCTAATAGAATTGCTCACAGATCCAACAAAAAAGCCTCGAATAAAAGCCGGAGGGATCGCAACGGACACGACAAGGCAAGGACAAGGAGAAAGAGATTCCAAAACCTAGACACACTAAGAATTGGATGCTAGAACATTACAGCATTCAACAATAGAGACCAAGAAGTACTAATGAAATTGGAAAGAAACAGAATTGACAACCGTAAGAAAGGAGAGAATGGAGGGCTCACGTTGCGAGAATGAAGAACAACCGTCTGCCCAAGATAGCACAAACGCAGAAGCCAAACTCGAGCAGGCTACCGGGAAGACCTTTTAAACGATGGTATGAAAGCTGGACCTCCTCATCGCAGGAGTTGTAAACAAGAAAAAAAGTTGGAGAAAATAAAGGACAGTGTCCTAAACTAAGAATAAGAAGAAGAAGAAGAAGAGGTTATTAAGCAGCTGTATCCAGTCTGTTCTCTTTACGTTAATTAAAGCATATTTACAATAAGAGCTCTGATCTTTATATGTAGTATTCATTACAATATTAAAACCAAGGGTCTTGAGTCACGACGTAATATCTTGGATGTTGCCGTTTGCATATGCAGCTACACCTAATATGCTTACAAGTTTTAAGAAATATATGATCCGTAGGAGTATATGTTAAGTGGAGCTTGTCTACAAATACGTAATCATGAGGGATAGAACTATATTAAAATATATGTTGTCTAATGTCTTTTGGTAATATAATCCTATAAGTACTATAACTGTCTTTTTCTATCATAAGTAGATTACATCTTGTGCCGCTCAACTCTCCTTTTTTGATTTAGTTTATGATTGGGTTTAAATAATATTTCTATATTTACTTAGAATATCGCCGAGGTCTGTCAGTACGTTACCTGCGTGAAAGTCGCATTCGAGGTCTATCTTACAGACTTGTTTGAGGAAGATTTTCTATGTACGATATTTTTCTACGATATTTTCTTTATCTACGCTTTTTGGCTTATTACTATGAGTCGGCTAACACTATGCGATCGAGCTAACAAACGTAGCCGGTCGTGGACACGTGGGCGTTTTAGTTGCGGCGGTTTTTGATCTATCTGAGTTTATATCTAACATTCCTTGGTTCATTTAATCTAAAGGTAATGTTTGTAAGGTGAATTTGTAGGGCTAATTAGTATAGTAAATTTGTAGAAGAAGGTGTGCCTTCATATAAACTACCAGGTTTTGTTTCATTCGTCTTACATAGTAATTACTATGCATTGGTTTATCTATCTTTTATATGATATACTTGCAACCATATCGCTCATAGTTTAGTTAAATTATTGCAAAAAAATAATATAGGAAAACGTGGCAGAACGTCACAATATTTTTTATAAAAAAATATAACATTCTGTAAAAATATTGAAAAAAATTAAAATAAATATATGGTACTTAACAGAAATAGAAAAAAAAAAATATAAAAGAACTAAGTGTGAAACAGACAAGACTGGAACATGTATTAATTGAGACAGTGCAAAAGCATATATACGTAGCTAACTATGTGTTAAAACTTTAACGGCTGGTATCTCAAGAACAAAAACATTTATACAATAAACCTATTAGGAATAAGTACTACTAATCAAGATCTACAAGTTTCGCGTAATTTTAAGCGAAATGAAGAATCAAATGAGACGGACTTTCCTTGTGAGTCAAATGTCCAACGTAATTCATTGCAATTTTGTCATTAAAATTTTGAGGAGTATCGGTAATGCATAAAGGCATCCTTGTAGGATTTCGGAAGACTTTCTATCTTTAACATATTTAACAACATTTTACATAGACCAATATATCATTAAACATGTTTGCTTACCGATAAATAACTAATATTCGTTGTAATGTTCTTTTATATTTACCCTGTCAACTGATAGCTTTATTGTGATTCTCTTTTATTATCCACTTTCTCTTTTATATAAATGTTTCTTTTTTAATTTATTTTGTATTTTCTCCGAGGTTTGTGGTATTTAAATTGGTTTTGCTCTCAGATATACTTCGATATTGCTTCCCACAAAAAGTTCTCGCATTATATTTTGCAATTTTGATGTCTGTCCAGAAAAAATTCGTCGTAAACCTGCTACATTAATTAATTGCAATCTCGTATAATAATTAATTACTTTAATAATCTTTTATGGTTATTTGTCCATTTCATTAAATAATAACATTAGGTAAATCTTCGTCACTATTGTATAATATTTTGAATTTTTCAGCATTGTTAACATAAACGGGTATTGCGGTTTCTGGGACTTATAAAACAAACTCCAAAATCTTACCCTACTTTTGTGACGGTGCTTCCTCGATTATTAGTACAGGATTTCGCGAAAGAGCAACAGCATTTTCATTTAAGCTCCATTTTTTATAAATAATTTCGTATTCGAATTCTGCAAGGCAATTTATCTCCCTCTAAAAAAAATAAATTTTGGTATTGGTTAATTATGTTCCGCAAATCTTCATTCGCCTTTTGATTTAACATATGGTCCAATCTAGTATGGTTCCGTAACCTTTTACTTTGTTTCGTATCTATTCTTCATTAAAAAACTTTATTACCTATTACTTCTCTCTTAAACATTATCTTTTTATAATACGTTTCTATGATTGCTTTTTCCTTTTGTAAAAAAGGCATTCCAACAATGCCGTCAACCTCTATCGGAAACGTATCGTTTATCATTACAAATACATTTTCTCGATCTTTAATATCGGCTCTAACCTCCTTTTCTGTAATTATTTCCTCTAGGTGTGTACCCTGTAGTCGATTTATTCTCCGACGGAGTGGTCAGTTCTTTCTACCGATTCTTTTATTATGTTTACCGTTGCGCCGGTGTCTGCGAAAAATCTTCCGGGGAAACCGTTTTCCAATCAGATGTGAAAGTCGCAAATTCGTCTCGGTTTGCTAGAATACTGTATACTTGATCGGATCAGGCGGTCTAGAGAGTTGCTTGTTCATCCGAATTTCGATTAAGTGGTCGCAGCTTTGGGCAATTTCTAATGAAATGCCGACATGAACCACAATTATAGCAGCTTCTATTCGAGGGTGCCCTTTGAAATTCGCGTTGTTCCGTTCTAAAGTTGTTCGAATTCGTCGCTACATACCGTTGCCCGCGTTCTATTCTCGAGTAACCACGCGCCGGAGTCGAATCCATCACTACTTCGCGTCTACTATGTCCCCCACGCGCGTAACGTCTATCTACCTCACGCGTTATCGCGCCCTTTCTTTCCCATTCCATCGCATAAGCTTGTGCTTCCTTAATATTTTGCGGACGGATTCCCTGTATTCTAGTACAAAGTTTTAAGTCTAATCCCCTTATGTATTGAGGCAAAGCTATTTTGTCCTCATTTGCAAATAATAATTTTGTAGGTTCGACTGGAATGGAGACATCATTTGCCAGAGCTCGTTTTACATCACGGTGTGTTCTAATAAATCGCTTACTGTAATTGGTAACTGTTTCATTTTTTTGATAACATTGAGTCTTTTCTAGTACCACGAAATCGAAATTTTTAACTGTGCCGAACTCGTTTCTTAAAAGAGCAAACAAATCTTCCGCTTCATCAATTTCTATATTATCGATTGCTGTGCGCGCTTCTCTTAAAACCTTCTTTGTTAAGATTAATCGAAACAATCTTTATTTTTCTAAATTTCTAAAAATTTTTGAAATTTGTTCAATTTCCCAAATGAATGTTTTTACCGAAATGTTTTTCCCTTCGAAATCAGTTATCTGATGCATCTCATCGCGTAGACGATGATTAGATAGATGCCGATCAGATTCCATTAAATCATCGTCTATCAGTACTGCGTCACTTTCTACACGATTATCATGAACTTGATTAACATGTCTACTTGATTCGTTTTTTGTTCGAATATGTGATGAGGTTTCTAATACCAGACGATTAAACCGTTCTAACAATTCTTGATTTTGTAATTAAATAGTTTCTAATATTTGTAGCGAAGCGTTTTCAGTCATAATGAACTTATTTAAAATATCTATTTTATTTAAACTTGTAAAAATGCTTTTGGAGCCATCACCACTTTCGTCACTTCAAATAGAACAAGAGGACCGATAAGTAAAAAGTACTATTAACTTACCACTAAATTTTCATTACTTTCTTTTTAAGCTGGTAGTTTGCTGTTTTATTCTGGACCTCAGTTTGCAGATATAAGGCTCACGTAACAGAACTCCGTATTTTCGTCAACTTCAATAAATATTTTCTCGAAGAAAACTTTCAAAACACGATATATTTCCTTGCACCTATCCCACCGCTACCACCAAAAATTCTTCTATTATGCTGGAGAACGCACTCCTCTTTGAAATATGTTATATTTTTTAAGAATAGGTGAAAGGATTAAAAATTTCTAAGTCGAATTACAAAGTTTAAGATTACATGTATTTTCTTTGTAATAAGACGTTTAAAACAATTCGAAAATCGAGAACAGAGTGAGTGAAAAACGCTGAGCTCGCTGCTTATAAGTTACCTGGTTCTTCGAATATAAAGAAAAATTTTTTTAGGACTGCCGATAAAGTTCAGGTTATAGGGACACGGTTTTTATCGCAATTTAAAGAAACATTTTCTGTTCGTCTGGCCCTGATGATAGTGACTAGATAAAAGA
>JACGTP010000799.1:0-17841 GCA_023678845.1 Mischocyttarus mexicanus
AATATACTCTACTTTAGATATACTATATTTTAAATATACTATATTTTCAATATACCATATTTTATTATACTATATTTTAAATATACTATACCCTAATATACTATATTTTAAATATAGGAAATATACTACTTTATATATATATATAGAATAGTATATTTGTATCTGACAATTTGAAAATTAATATATACATATATATATATATATTCTTCAGAAATATTTTAATTTCATTTAAAATATAAAAATATTATAAATAAAATCTTCTCTTCAAAATAAATATATAATAAATAAACATTATATATATTTCTTTATATTATATTATATAAATCTATCAATAATTAAAAATCAATAATAAAAATAAACAACTTTCTAATCCAACCAGGAAATATTAATCAATATCACCACTCCAACACGTCCTTATAATACACAACTAAAATAGAAAAATATTAACACGCGTGTTAACCCTACGACGTAAAGATTATTAGCTTAATCATCAAAGATTATTACATAGGATCTATCGCAAAGATCTTGACATTTGTTTACTCAACGTAGCTTCAAAGTTGAAATAAAAACTCGTAATAGACGAGAAGAAAAGAAGAAATAAAATGAAATAAAAAGAAATGAAAAGAAAACGAAGAGAAAAAAAGAAATAAAAAAAAAAAAAAAAAAAATACTCGCAAAGGAAATACTACGTCCAGTTCGAAGTGGTCCGCAGTAATTATTCTCCAAACGCAAGACCGGCAATTAGCATCTCATTGGCTCATTTCTCGCTTATGCTAATGGAGGATATTATTCAAGCGCGTGTGCGAGAAAGGGCTCGTCTTCTTCTCTTTGCTATGTGTCCTTCTCCTCGTAATCTAAGAGAGAACGAAGAGGAGGAAAAGAAGAGTAGAAAGAGGAGGAGGAAGATGGAAAAGAGGTAGAGGAAAGGGGGAAGGAAGAGTACGAAAAGGTTGCTTGCTTTGCACTCTTCCATAGCCACAACCAAGCTTCTTATTCTTATTTTCCTCCTTATCCTACTCTTTATATCCCTCCCTCCTCCCTCTTTCTCATTCTCATCGTTATACACCACATCCTTATCCTTCTGTTACTACTCTGCCATCTTTTCGTTCCTCGTTTCCTTTACGACGTCGAGGAAAAAGCCGGGCCATCGTTTTGTACGCCCACGAGGTGTCATCTCGAGTGTCCTCATACGAGTATTGTTGCGTGTACCGATCACACGTCGATTCTAATACCACTATATATATTTATAGGTATATGTATGTGTATGTGTGTGTGTGTGTGTGTGTGTGTGTGTGTGTGTATGTGTAGAAATTGTAAACGACGTTTTGTGTATTTTACATATATGTTAACGTAGCTAAGTTTTGAGAACACAATGTTATAGATAAATTTATATAAACCCATGTTTCTATCTTGGTCCAAAAACATATACACGTAGGTGATGTTTGAAATGATTCATAAATGAAAATAAGAAAATAAAAAAAGGATGAAAAATATGTTAAATAAAATAGATATTATAATACAATTCGTTTAGCTTGGAAATAAAAAATGTTAGAGTTGTCAGGTTACTTATTTCTTTTTTTTTTTTTATTTGAAAAAATCGAGTTTGAAAAATTGTGAAAGATAACGAAGGTGTTTTTTATGACCCGATAAGAGAAAGTAAGGAGAGTCTCGATTCTTTTTCTTTTTTTGATAAAAAGTATATTGAACGTAGTTTTGAAATAACGAATGATAACCATAATCGAAATCTAGAAATATTTGGATAGAATATATTTAAAAAAAAAAAAAAAGAGGGAGGGTAGCATGAGTGTGCTTGTTTGAACTTTCTTCGAATATATACAACTGTAATAAATTTGTATACGAATTAGAGAGAGAGAGAGAGAGAGAAAGGTTATTTGTGGTCGTTCGAGATTAGATCTCGGATGCCTAGGAAAAACTATTCCACCCTGTAGAAATGGTATCTTCCAAAGAAAAGAAAAAAAAACCCCAATACTTTTTCAGTTTTCTTCATTCCTACAATCCCAACCATGCAGTCCCTTTTTGGTATTTTTTTTTTTAACCCAAGTAGAGAGGAGGAGAAACAGAGCTCTTGACCTTCCAGGAAAGGAAATACCAGACGAATATGGTTTACTTAAATCTACCAGTTTCTCGTTATGTCTTCAAATTTTTCTCTTTTATTTTGTATTTTTGTGTTTTTCTTTTTTCCTCCTAACAAAACTCGAAGGGTGCTCTCATTATCTCTACACTTTCTTTCCCACATTGTATTTTAATCTTAAAAATCATTTTTCATATTTTTTTCTATTCGAACCTACAAGACACTGAAAAACACTCGACAACGACCCTTTTTTTTACGTCAGGGTTACTTTTTTAAAGATAAATATATTTGAATATTGAAATAAATAATTAATATGAAAATTGGATTTAAATAATATAATTTTATTACAATATTAATATTATATTAGATTTACGGGAAAAGTTCTGTCTGTAATTTGTATTCAATTTGATTCTAAAATCGGACAGAACTTTTCCCGTAAATTTAATATATAATAAAAAATATAAATTAAACAAATAATAAAAGAATAAATATTAAATATAAAAATATCTGTTAACAAAATATTATTTCTTGACCATGACTAAACGAAAATATATTAAATAAATGTTAATACACGTGTGTAAAAAAATAAAAATAATAAAAAAAGATATATTTACAGAAAATCTTTAGGTATAGTTCAAAACCACATACGAGTAGAAAAACTTCTTCAACGAATGAGAAGAACGATAAAGGGAAAGAAGAGAGGACCCTTCGACGAATTTTTCCAGCCCTTAGGTATACACACGTATATAACAGCTGCCACAAATTTTCTGGCACTTCGAGTCCTTTCACATACAACAATAATAATAGTAGTAGTAGTAGTAACTTTTAGTTCGTCAAATAAAACGTTCAAGAAAACTAAAACGTACTGTTCTCTACAATTCATTGTAAACGAAATTTAGCAAACTTATGCGAACTAAACCAACCCGTATGGAAACAGAATCAAAACTAAAGTACATGATAAAATATTATTCACAAGAAGGATAACCAATCTTGACAAGGTAATCGTTATTGTATACATTAACGTCTTCCAAAGAAAACTGTAAGTATTTTTATTCTGTTTTTTAAACCTAATCAAAGAAATACAATGAACGATATAAACGAAACAAAACTAGAAACGAATACACCTGGACTGGGCTATTATATACAATAAATAATATTAATAATATATATAATATAAAATTATTTAATAAGAAATGTAATAAAATTGTTAATATTAGGTTGTCAAGTACGAAATGGAGCAAAAAGTGCCCACAATTGAATATAAATTTGCTTCATCTCATACTTGACAATCTAATTAAAAAAAAAAACCCTGTACGATAGAAACTCATTGATAGTAGATTGCAATTTTCTATAAAATCAAACCAAGGTTAGTTCTACGTGCAACGAATGCAGGTAAACGATGCAACGATCGAATGCAACTCCAAACTAACAACGATTTTCTCTTTTTTTAAAATCATATAATATAAAATTATTTAATAAGAAATGTAATAAAATTGTTAATATTAGGTTGTCAAGTACGAAATAGAGCAAAAAGTGCCCACAATTGAATATAAATTTGCTCCATCTCATATTTGACAACCTAATTAAAAAAAAAACCCTTTACGATAGAAACTCATTGATAGTAGATTGCAATTTTCTATGAAATAAAACTAAGGTTAGTTCTAACCGATGCAACGAATGCAGGTAAACGATGCAACGATCGAATGCAACTCCAAACTAACAACGATCTTCTCTTTTTTTAAACACTTCAAATCACTTCGAATTTACCTTACAGATTTATATTTAAAAACGCATGTTTAATTTTGTATTTATAATATTAATAATATATATAATATAAAATTATTTAATAAGAAATGTAATAAAATTGTTAATTTGTACGAAATGGAGCAAAAAGTGCCCACAATTGAATTGAAATTTGCTCCATCTCATATTTGACAAACTAATTAAAAAAAAACCCTTTACGATAGAAACTCATTGATAGTAGATTGCAATTTTCTATGAAATAAAACCAATGTTAGTTCTACGTGCAACGAATGCAGGTAAACGATGCAACGATCGAATGCAACTCCAAACCAACAACGATCTTCTTTTTTTTTAAAATGCATGTTTAATTTTGTATTTTTATTCATAAATTTCCATAAAAGTTGTAACGATCGAGTAAAGAGAAACACCATCGTGAAAAATTCAGTTCCCTTTCCAACGTTAGTTTTCTACCATCTTTATCTTTATCTTCTTTTTTCTTTCCATCTCCAGTTTACAATTTAGATGCCACTAGTTTTTTTCCCGCCCCGACATCCGAGACGACGACAACGACGATGACGACGACGACGACGACGAAGAGGACAACACCGTCGATGCATAATTCAATTCGAGCGGTCTTCTTTCTGGTCAACCGTAGTTGGACGACTCTCGTAATATTTACTATTCTTTTTCTTTATTTTATATATTTCTTTTTTTCTATACCCTCTCCCTCTACCCACTTTAAGCTTCTTTGTATTTTTTTTTTGTTTTCTTTTTGGTATTCGTTAACCCGCAATAAGGTCACTGTCGACCCTCGGTGACGGGAGTTTTCAGCTCGAACGTACAGAAAGCAACTTTTCTATCTCTCTTTCTTTCACTTGTATGCACGCGTGCAGGGCAAACGGACGTGACGTTTTGAAAAATTGCACGCGACGATGCGAACAACACCGACGAAATGCATTTCGTCGCACTCCCCCTCCCCCCCCTCCTCCCCCCCCCCTCTTCTCCTCCTCCTACTCTCCTTTTTCCCTTTTAACTCTGCCATATATTTCTATCTCTCTTTCTCTCACTCTCTCATTCATTCACTCTTTCTCTATCTTTCTATCTCTCACTCTTTTTCACGCTAACGTTTCGTGTTAAATCGTTGAGAGACCATCGCAGAAAAAATTCGACGTTATCGCGATGCAATTTTTCCTTTTTTGTTTTTTTGTTTTGTTTTGTTTTTGGTGTCCCTTTTATATTATTTTTCTTCTTCTTCTTCTTCTTCTTCTTTTTTACTTCAATCGACTTTGTTAACCCTTTCGTTATGGAATACTTCTGACAAAATGTGATAGCTGTGAATGGAGTGTATTCTTGAATAGTTGACAACACTGAGGTATGGAATGATACAAAGTAATTAAAAGTCAATTCTTGTTCTATAAATTTTACAATATTTATTATATTTAGTAATATTTTAATTTTCTAAGATATACAATTTCATGGTAGTCAATTGTGAGAGGTATGCAGCGTTGTTAGATATTCGATTAATAAAAGTATCTTATGTTAAAGTAGGAAATTAAAATATATATGTGCTCATAATTATGAAAGTGGTTTAAATCATACATTTCTTGTTTCGAGATATTTCATAAATTGCATTTGATTGTGTATTTGAATTCCATACAATGTTGAAATTACAACCACTGTAAAATAAACTCTAATGGTTCATTTTTGACAATATTATCAAGATTACATTGAATTAATTTAGTTTAAAATAATGTGGTGTCAAATAACTGATAAACTCATTTTTTTTAAGTTTTGACTTACACCACTTTCATAATTATGGGTACATATGGTATGAACGTATATATACGCTCTTCTTATATTAATAATCATTCTTCGAGGACGTATATATACGCCTGTTGGAGTGAAAGGGTTAATTCAATTTTACTCAATACCCAAACAAAATATTTCTAATATCTTAGAATCAATTTATACCAAAGAACTTCTGAATGTGATGAATTAGAAAATAAATGTGAATTTAATATAATATTGATTATTTGAAAATTATGACTATTTTCATTTAACTTATATTAGATTACTGTCATAATCACAGAAACATAAACCACATACCCGTACACGCGATTTGACTAATAACAATCATTCTAAAATAATAATATTCCTAATAGAATTTACGATTCAAAGCGTTCGATTTAGAACAAAAATAAATAATAAAACAAAATATAACGACGATTCGTAAGATTAATTATAATATCACGAATATATAAAAAGTAATAAAAATACTTTAGAGAATAAAAAAAAAAATGTTTCAACCAAATTCTACTGTCATAATTATCAATACACAAACATAAACCATATCTCTCCTCTCTACACACGCAATTTGACTAATAATCGTCTTGAAATAATACTCCCGGTGAAAGTTCTAATTCCGGAGTACGGTTTTAACGGGGGGAAAAAAAATAAACATAAAACTAGGGAGAAGGGAGAAGGGAGAAGGGATAGGAGGAAAAAAAAAAAATTTATATATATAAATTCAAAGGTCGGAAAAGCATAGTTCGTAGTAGGAACGAAGGAGTCAGTTAAAAAGCCCACTAGAAGAACGTTATCTCGATCAGAGTTGAACGCGGAGGGTCGTTTGAAATATTTCTTCCTCCGAGTTTCGAAGGTCTCGTGTGTAACATGCTCCTTAGTGTAGGTATAGGTTGTATTGTATATATATATATGTATATATATATATAGTATGTTTCTGCTGGGTTTGAAAAAAACAATGTCGGGATAGGTCCCTTCTCTTCTGTTCTTCTCTTCTACTTCTTCTTCTACTTTTTCTTCAATTTTATTCCGACGGAATTCAACGTTGTTACGCCTTTATGCTACATGATTATAATACTCTCTCTTTCTCTTTCTGACTCTTTCACTATCTCCCATAAACACATACAAAACAGGCACACAGATGGAACGGTTCGTAGCACGTTTCTTAATTAGATTCACGTAGGATGAAAGATCGTAAATCTCGCTTGGTCGCTACCATTACAAATGGCAATGAAATCTTCGTAGAGGAAAGAGTAGCAGCTACCTTTAACTCCTAAAACGAGGGGCACTACTACTACTTCTATAAACAGTACTGATCGTAAATAATTTCAAATAACACTAATACTATTACTACTATTATTAATACTATCTTTTATCTCATTTTCATTCTGTCTAACTCTTACACATATACTTATTATCAATTTATTCTAAATTGTATCTACCTTCTAACGAGATTAAGGAAACTAAAGTATAATAATTATCTGAAATTTAGTATCAGATTCGTCAAATAAGTACATTGTTATATACGTTAGATAATAGTTCATTATTTTAGATAATAGGGTAGAAAAAAATTAAGGTTACTTTTAAATAGTTTTATCTTTTTCTTGACAGTATCAATATTTTTTGTATAATTTTTATTCCCTCATTTGTATTTCATTTTTCATTTATATTCTAATATATATAATATATATATAATATATATATATAATATAAATATATATAAATATATATAATATAAATACATATAATATAAATATATATAAATATATATAATATAAATATATATAATATAAATATATATAATATAAATATATATAATATAAATATATATAATATATAATATAATATATATATATATAAAATATAATAATATAATATTATAACAATAATATATATATATATATATATATATATAATAATATTATAATAATATAGTATTATAATAATATAATAATATAATAATATAGTATTATAATAATATAATAATATAATAATAATATAATATTATTATGTATTAGATATCGTCAATTAAATTCATTTCTTTTAAAAAATACCACAAATAAGAGAAACAGAAACCCATATAAAAATAATTAAAGACATTTAACGAAAGTACCCATATTCTGTTGTCTCCCTTTTTATATTTTCGTAAGACTTTCTATTTTTTATATATCAATGGTATAAATGAGGAAACACTTACCAGCGAGTCAACCTCCGGATCTGCTATATAGTAGGGTTTCTCTTGTCTGATCTGTAACACATAAAAAAACATATATCTATGTTAGTTAGTTTTCAGTGGTTTTATAATTAAAATCATTCGTAATTGTGAGGTATATAAAAAAGCAACAAGATCGTATCATCTCAAATGTGTATACACACACGAATAATTTTCTTCTTTCACCTCCCCCTACCTCCTCCCCCCCCCCTGTTAACCATCTTATCCTTCCTACCAACGATTTCCTTCTCATGCGTGTTTCCTTTTAATTGGACCCCCGCCGTTCGATTCTTATGTATGTGAATAAACTAAAAGGTAAAATAAAGTAAGGAAAAGGTATATGTGTAGATTTTATAAAAGCGGAAACCCGTAGATAAATTCAATGAATTTCTAAAGAGTGTATGATAAATAATGAAGAAACAGAAAAAAAAGATTGAAGAAATTCTAGAAGGATTCTGAAATATTTTATCAACGATATTTCCAGAAATCAATGATCAGAAAAGGTATATTTTTATATTAAATATTTTATACACTTTGTTGTATTTATGTGAATGAATGAATGTGTGTGTGTATGTATGTGTGTGTGTGTTGTTCCTTCTCAATGACGATGCAAAAAGAAAAAAGATCAGACATTTCATCTGCAAGCCAAACGATCCGATTAGATGCACTCGCGATAAACGATTGATATTAAAATTCTTTCATAGTTGGCGTTCCAAAAATATTTTCTTCAATAATTTTCTTCGTTATCTTGCATTTTTTTCTATTTTTTTTTTTCCTTTGTATAAAATAATTAGCAATTATTCCTGATAAAGAACAGAAAAGTCAACCCTCTTTAACATTTCAACGACACGCAAAATTACGCAGCTACCAGGAAATTCAATGACCCAAATTCGATTGCGATTCGATAAGATTACAAGGATGCTCGTGTTGAGTAGGAACAGAAAGGGGAGAGATAAAAATAAAATAAAATGAGAGAAAGAGAGAGAGAGGGAGAGAGGGAATAATTCTTGATACTCTGAGAAGAATGAATTACATTGATTGAAATGAAAAAAAATAAATAAATAAAGAAAGAAAATATGAAATGTTAGATTCCTTCAAACTAGAATATCAAGTGAGTTTGTATGATACGCTTTAGAATGTATAAAATGCATGTTACACGTTATAGATGTATAATTACTAGAATAATCATTAATTATAACGTTGATCCTTGTATGAAGATCGTAGATATATCACAGACATATAATTAAGATGACATTCTCGATTACCATAATCTGATTAATGAGTCTCGTTTCAAAGATTGTATCATGATTAACGTAATAGAAGTATTTTTCAAATATTAAATAAAGATTCTTACAAGTATATCTATGATAGGTAATAGAAATATCTGTAACCATGAGTGATCATAATTATAACAACGATGAATTAAATGCAAAAACAAACATATATTTCAAAAAAATATTTTATGATATTTATATATTATTTTATTTTATTGTATTTTATATTAAATAAGTATGGTAAATATAATTTTTTAATTTATAAGATCACTATCATAATTATCTAGACACCTTGACACGATATTAAAATAATTTCTACATTTTCTACTATTCCACGTATATTTTACTCTTCATTCTCCTACTTTAATCACTTATTTGTTGTTAGAAATAAAATAGATCAATTTTAAGATAATTTATGATAAATTTTAGGTTGTCAAATATGAAATGGAGCAAATTTCAATTCAATTATATACATTTTTTGCTCCATTTCAATTTGCTCCATGTCAAGTATGAAATGAAGCGAATTTCAATGCAATTACATGCATTTTTTGCTTCATTTCATACTTGACAACCCAATATATTCAAGTATTCTTCTATGAGAGATGTTTTAAAGGTGGATAAGGGGAAGGGGGAGAAAGTTCATACAAATCCCCGTGTAAATTGGTTTCTCTTAGATGCGAACTTCATTAGAAAGGTGATGCATGGAACGAGTAAAACGTGTCGAGCATTGTCACCGTGTAAAAATCCCTGCTCTCTCGATTCTTTCGAAGGAAAGAAAGAATGAATGAAAGAAAGGAAGAAGAAAAGGGTGGTAGGGGTGGAACGAGAGGAAAAAGAGAAACGAGGTAATGAAATAAGTCCGAAGAACCCAGAAGAATTCCCAAGGGCGGGCCCAGTCGTCCTATTCATGAGCCTGAATTCTGAATGAGAGTGACTCCGCGTATCGAGTGTATAGATAATGAAGGTATCTTCTCCTACGTCTTACAACAATAACAACAAAAAAGTAACTAAAATAACAGAGAGAGAGAGAAAGGGATAAATAAAAAGAAAGTAAAATACTGTCAACCGTGTTCGTGGGAGTAAACAACACGAAATAAGGTAAACTTGTTAGGTTTGGTTGGTAGTAAGACGAAGTGAAAAGTCTTGGACAAAGATTAATTTCTTTTCGATGGGTCCCATGACTCTACGTGTTTAGACTTTTTTTCCCTTCACAGATCCCACCCCCACTATCTTCCATTGGTCCCAAAAGAATTTCTCAACAACAAACCGTTTACCTGTGTATCTCGATCACAACACGTAAACATATTTCTTTCTTTCTTTTGATTGAAGATTTTTTTGACATTTATTTTATAAATGATTTTTTGTAGAAATATATCATAAACATCGAATTATTGATCAAACTTACGTAAAAGATTGAATTTTTTATATCTTTGAGTTAGAAGATTCTTTGAAATTTCTTAGAACGTATTTTGTAAAATTGTTTTATGAGAACAGATCTATTTGGATGGGTTCAATTACCTTTGTAAGTAAAAAAAAATAAAACAGATAGGTTGTAAAGAAGAGATCATGGAAAATGGGAAATGTGTAATCGAACAAATAACAGAGAGAGAGAGAGAGAAAGAAAGAGAGTGGATCGTAGTCAGGCTAAAGATAAGGTTTGATAAGGGCCTTCATAGACAGCGATTATCGTTTATCGATTATATTTAGCAAAGGATTATACCCGCTTGCTTTCTTCGTAATAGCTTGTACAATGTATTATGGTTATATGCCTACAAGTACACACATTTATAAATACGTTGAGAAAACTACATATTCACGTACGTATACGTGTATTTTTTTATAAATGGTGCGTGTACGTGTATGTATGTATGTATGTATGTGTGTATGTGTGTATGTGTAACGAAAAATCGATATATTGATACGACACAAAACGAGCACTAGCTCGGTGATGCGAAAGAACGAAAGAGGAGAAAAAATAAATCGATATAAAAATTTTTGTTCATAAATGATAGAAAAACAAAACAATCAGAGCTATGAGGACAACCGATAGAAGTGAAAACTTTAAACTATTTTGAATTTTCAAAATGATTGTAATATTAAAAATTGCAATTAAAATCGTCAACACATTGTATGCACTCGGATTGTAGGTGTGTGTGTGTGTGTGTTATTTAAAAATTTCATGATTTATATAAAAGATTCCTGCAATACTTCACACATTCTTAAATTTTTTTTTAAGATTACACAAGCAAAGAGGGGTTTTTGATCAAAGAGACTGACACACCTTTTGTATTAATGTGTTGGTTTGTACATTTAACATGTTGCTGACACGAATCTATAAGATTCTTCCCAATCGTCTAACGTGGCTAAAGAAGTTTTCAGTTCAAAAAGAAAAATATAGAAAGAAAGAGAAGAAACTCAAATCGTAGATTAATCGATAGATCGATCGTCACTGTGAGTTAGGCATCCGGAGTGAAAATAAACGAGAGATTCCGGCTTTAGCCCTGCGATAAAAATATTGTGCGATAATATTTAGAGAATGTTTAGCGTATGTTTAGGAAAGCTTCCCATACTCGTTCGTTCATTCGTTCATTCGTTCGCATACGTTCAACTAATTCCATGGTACGATTAACGTCATCGAGTTCTTCCTCGATCCCATCCAAAGATATCTCACCAACAGCTGTCCTAGAACTTTCCAATTCTCTCGCTAAGTTTTCATAGCAAACGTTAACAATCTTCTTTTTTTTTTTTAGAAATTTTGTCTTCTTGTGGTTTATACAAACCTTGTATTAGGTGTACAAATAAATGTCCGCCGTTCTTATTAAAAAATTAAGCATTTGATGATTTTAAATGATGTAAAATTGTTTGCTGAGTTACTCCTAATATAAGTGCCTGTTTTTTTTTGCATTTTGCATGAATTTTCAACCAATAATATTTCTAATTCTGCGTATTCGTACACTTTCAGCCTTTCGTTACGTATTTTATCTTCGACGTCACAGTCTCTGTTCTTGAACTATAAAAACCATTCATGAAAACTTCTCTAACTTAAAAAAGCCTCGACATATGCCTCTACAAGCAATCGATGCTCATCAGATGTAGATTTCTTTAAATTAAATAATTTAATTAAAAGTTCCCGCTAATGGTGCTTATTCGGCTCAAAACTCGACATTTTCGAAGGAAAAAAAATATCTGTTATCGATACAAAATCACTAATATACCAAAATTATGTTGTCGAGAGATGTCTTACTTTACGATATGACGTTTTACATCAGACAATTTTAACCATAATTTAATCATAAAGCCATATTTTGTTGTATGGTGGAAACTTATTTGTACACCTAATAATACGTGCCAAACAAGATTGATCTTTTCATACCTCAATCCAATTATCTTTTATTTAATTTTATTTTTTTTTTTCACTTTCTTTCTCTCAATCTTTCCTTATTTCTACTCCTATGTGGTTTCGAACAAACATTTAGTTAGAAAAAAAATATACCGTTGTTTTATTTGATTATAAAATTGTATTCGTTTCAATGAATCATTTGGTTAGTCGAGGTTAAAAATTTGAAGAAACTTTTGACAATCGTTCAAAATTCTTTTAAATCAACCATTAAACGATTCTTTTCAAATATACCTTTTTCTTTTTGCTATGGAATTCTTTAGAATTTCTTCTGGCAAACAACAACAGAAGGAACCATGATGAGTCATGGTTGTAAAAGGAAATGGTCATAGTATTAACAAGAATTTTTATTCTTGCTATTTATACGTGTCTTTAAACCATAATAAAAAAAAAAGAAAAAGACAAAATTTCTTTTTATTATCTTCTTCCACAATTTCTATTTTATTTCTTTTGATTTGTTTGGATATAAATTTTCTATAATCAATTGCCAACTTGTTTTTGTTTACTTTGGAAAAAAGAAAAATAAATAAATAAAAAAAAGTTAGAATACTTTTTCTTATATCTAAAAAGATATTTTAATTCATTGTTTCATTGTTCCTAAGAATACATTTCTTGACTGGAATACACATGACACGGTTTAGAACTTTCCCTATTTTAAAGGTCAATACGGTTTTATAATACGTTTAATACTTAAAGTAATACCTTTATATATGTAAAATTATATAATAACAAACAAACAAAATTCAAATACCAAGATTAACAATTGAAAAGATTTTAACTTATCGTGAGTATTCATTGATTAAATTTTATTGGAAGGGGAAAAGAAAATAGAAATCGAACGACATGAAGTGTGAAAAGAAAAAATTAATAAAACAAGTAAAAGTAATAATAATAAAAAAAGGTTTGTCCACACACACACATACACACACCCACACAGAGAAAGAAACGAAAGGCTGTTTAACTGGGGAAAAAAAAAAAAAATACATACACGATAACACCAAAAGAAGTTTTTTGTAGATAGAGAAAGAATAAGTGAGATCTTTCCTGACGATAAGTAAAGGCCCTTAAAAAAGATAGAAGAATTTCTACGTTTGACTCCTACGTAACAGATAACGATAAAAACGTTTTGTCTTAAGTTATTTTCGAACATGTTTTAAATGTAAGCTTTCTCTCTCTTCTTTTACTCGCGTTAAGAGAAACCCAAAAATAGACTAAAATGAATCTTTTCAATGTTGTTCGATAAAACAAACATCGAAAATATTAAATGATAAATAGTATTATAATAAATTGGAGAGATGGAGAGAGAAAGAGAAAGAAAGTGAGAGAAAGAGAGAGAGAGAGAGAGAGAGAGAGAGAGAGAGAGAGAGAGAGATAAATTCTGAGAAAATTAATCGAGAGAAACTATTCGCGAATGAGAAGTGCAACTCCGTATGTTTGACGACCTTTCTATCTTATTCTTACTCTCTCTCTCTCTCTTTCTCTCTCTGTTTCTTGTTCTGATATACAGGAGCACTCTCTTACGTGAATTACGTTCCGCTAACCCACTTCGTCGGACTTGCAGAATTCAAGGCGTGTCTCCTACGGTGCGAAGAAAACACCACTACTACAATTTCTTGATTTATTTTCTGTCTTTCTATTTATTTCTATCATTCTCGAGAAAGAGAGTAAGATAAAGAGAGAGAAAGAGATTCTAATAATGTTAGACGATTATATCAGTCTGGTTATTTTATACCATTTCAACTTCAAATTGTTTAGTCCCAATTTGAAGTTGGGACTAAAGAAACAGAACAAATGAAACAATTCCAATTTGAAATTGTTTTATACTAATTTGAAATTGTTTAATCCCAATCTGAAATTGTTTAGTCCCAATTTGAAATTGTTTAATCCCAATTTAAAATTGTTTAGTCCCAATTTGAAGTTGAAATGGTATAGATCTACTTTCTACGAAATACTTCAAAAATGTGAACTGTATCAAACGATTTGGATTAATTTAAGATGAAAAATAAAAAATTAATTTTAAAAAATTAAATAAATAAATAATTTTAAATATGAAGGATCATCCCCGAATGATTTTTTTTTCTCGAGGAAAAGACTCAAAAAAATTAGTTGTGTTTGATAAAGTATTGTAGAATTGGTGTACGCATCGATCACTCGATCGATCGATTTGTGAACACCAAGTCCAACAAAAGAGACGTTCCGGACATCGTTATCGCGATTATGATAATCCGGCCTTGCGCTTGTTTACCGCTACCCCTTCTTCAAAACCATTTTGTGAAAGAGAAAGAGAAAAAGAGAAAGAGAAGAATAAAGAAGAACGTTTCTTTCAAGATTCACTATCAAATTGGTTCTCGAATTGATCCTATCGTCCAAAGTGTATCACAGATTTCAACCAGATAATACAAAAATATTTTCATCATCAAAATATATATCTGTAAAACCAAAAAAGAAAAAACGATATTGCAAAAATGTTGGTGTATAATTGGTATAAAACAACTAGTTGCTTTTAAAATAATTTTACTTTTATTTTGCATAAAAATAAAATACTAATTGCAAAAAGAGTGTATTAATTGGATTATTTATTATCGTTGGTTTTGTAAAATTATTATTCTTTCAAGGTATCTATTAAAAACAAAACTAAATATATTATAAAATTCTACTAAAGAAAAAAATTATACAATTGTAAAAAATGATTGTGTTTAATGTTATTGGTGTATAACAACTAGTTGCATTTAAAACTATTCCTCATTTTTCAACGTTAATGTAAAAATTATATACAATTGGAAAAGAAGTGCATTAATTGAATTATTTGTTAATCCTAAACTTTGTAAATACAAAATTTATTTTCTCTTAGAGTGTATCTAATTAAAAACAAAACTATACCATTTTAATTTCAAATTGGAACAGAACAACGTAGTTTTTAACATGTTTTGTCCTAATTTGAAATTGTTTAGTTCTAATTTGAAATTGTCTAGTCCTAATTTGAAATTGTTGTTGTTTGAAATCGTTGTTGAATTTGAACAACATAGTTTTTAACGTGTTTTGTCCTAATTTGAAGTTGTTTAGTCCTAATATGAAATTGTTTAGTCCCAATTTGAAATTGTCTAGTCCTAATTTGAAATTGTTGTTGTTTGAAATCGTTGTTGAATTTGAACAACATAGTTTTTAACGTGTTTTGTCCTAATTTGAAGTTGTTTAGTCCTAATATGAAATTGTTTAGTATCCATTTGAAATTGTTTAGTCCCAATTTGAAATTGTCTAGTCCTAATTTGAAATTGTTGTTGAATTTGAACAACATAGTTTTTAACGTGTTTTGTCCCAATTTGAAATTGTTTAGTCCCAATTTGAAATTGTCTAGTCCTAATTTGAAATTGTTGTTAAATTTGAACAACATAGTTTTTAACATGTTTTGTCCTAATTTAAAATTGTTTAGTCCTAATATGAAATTGTTTAGTCCCAATTTGAAATTGTTTAGTCCTAATATGAAATTATTTAGTCTCTATTTGAAACTGTTTAGTCTCAATTTGAAGTTGAAATGGTAAAGATATACCTAAAGTATAATTAATATCTATCCGTTGCATATAAAATTAGATCTCCTTCCTGTTACTGTAGAAAATAAAAATAAAAATAAAAATTAATTATCTCTAGTCTAATCGTACGTCAAAATACGATAAATCTTTGGTATCCTATTACTAAAGTAACTTTAGTGTTTTCCTCCAAAAGAAAATATTGTGACATATCCTTAGTAACATTTTTTTTCTCCCCCTTTTCTTTTATTTTCATAATGAAACAATGGTAATAAAAATGTAGTATAGTCAATGTAGAAGCCCCATATTTCTTTAGATAATTTGGAATTCTATCCTGTAGCAATAGTATGCAGAACTCGTGTTAGTTCGTAGTCGCACGCGTTAGAGAAGTGACACGAGGGCCAACGTTTTACGACGGTTTAATGCTCTCGGAGGTGCATTCCAATTGCGCCAATAAATCCCCGGGACCGAAGCTCTTCCTCCTCTTCGTAGTCATTTCTCTCTCTTCCAACTAGTGCTCTCTCGTCAGTGCTTTTCTAAACTGAACACAACCCGAGCAGAAAGACTAGACTACTACCTGCTCCTCGACACCAATACGGATTCCTTTGTATTTCATTCTTCGTGCTTACCATTTCTTTTTTTCCTTTCTTTTTAATTTCAAAATACAAAAATATATATAATATTTCATAATTTATCTTTATTATATAAATAATTTATATAAAAAAATCAATTGACTGTGAGATATGGTGTAAAGTATTCTTTAACAATATTTTTTTCCAAACCCCATATTTAATTCTACAAATATAAATTTTACTAATCAAGGAATAAATTGTAATAAATTAATACGAAATTAAATATAAATCCGATTAAACTATTTTGTATAATTTAAAATAAAAATCAAATCATCGAATAAAATAATATCAAATAATAACTAAAATAAAAAAATGTAATAATAATAATCAAATTGATTTAATTTCGAGGTTGTGCAAGTTGGAAGACCACCAGAAGAGAAAAGAGAGTTCCTTGCTCTTTTCAAGTCGAGGTGGTACCTCGTCCTCCTTCTCCTCGTAGTCGTCCGTAGTAGTTGTCGGTGTGAAATTGAGAGCGAAGCTTGGTGGTGTAAGGAACACAGAAAAGTGGGTCGCTTCCTTCGTTCGCTATGGTGAAAAAAAGAAAGAAAAAAAAAAAGGGCCAGGACAATGAGCGCAACGTGGGCACAGCGGGTCGTCCTCGCGGTGCGTCCTCGCTTCTCAGGCAAGGCCAAAAGCACCGAAAAAGGGGCCATAAGCAACTAACAGAGAGAAAGAAGAAAGAGAAGAGAGAATGGCCAAAAAAAAAAAAAGACTAGAAAGAGAGTACGGTTCAGGGCCCCATACGGCAAAGAGACGAGCGGCAGCACGCGGCCCGGGCAAAACGCGAGGGGATAATACTGTCGGCCTGGACCCACTGAATAGATCAATTTACAATGGCAGAAAATGAGCAGCTCCTTCCTCTCCTTTTACTCTACCCCCTTCATCTATCCCTTTCCTTTACTCCCTCTCTCTCTCTCTCTCTCACTCTCACTCTCTTTTTCACGTTTCCTCTCTTTCGAGTATCCACTGATGCACGAATGAAAGATTACCCTACCTATATTTATTATTCCACGAAGACCATAGAAATAAAATCCAAATTTTTCTATTCGTTCATTCGATCGATACAATTGTTAACTATTAATAATCATAATTTTATAATCAAATCTTTAATATCTACATTACTGTCATTAACACTAGAACTACCACTATGCTGGAAAATAATTG
>JACGTP010000800.1:0-17799 GCA_023678845.1 Mischocyttarus mexicanus
TCTTTACATGTTATTGCATATCCAGCTAACTCAAAATATATATATATATGTATACAGTTAACCCTCTTATAACGCGGTACTCTGAGAACGCGGTTTCCATATAACGCGGAGCTGAAAATGCGACAGCCCTCCTATAACGCGGTACTTTTAGAACGAAGTTTCCATATAACGCGAAGCTGAAAATACGACAGCCCTCCTATAACACGATACTCTTACAGCGCGGTTTCCGTCAACAGCATCCCATAAGTTCCCTCCGCGTAGCCTAAGAATGTTTAGTCTATGTTTAGTTCATTAGGGCCTATTTGAATTATAAGGGGACTCATATTATCTGACAGCGAGGATGAGTGTTGAAAGATTAAATTTTACAAAAGTCTTTCTTGTTTTTGTTGGAAAACAGTTTTTCAGTTTAGTTTTGGTATCATTTCTTTATATAAACTCTTCAATTCAATAAAAATAATTTATAATTTATCTTGTCCTTATTGGTCTCCATATAACGCGGTATGAATAATGTGATTTGTACTAATTCTGCGTTTCTTATAGCGCGGTTTCCATACAACGCGGTAGACGGTTTCCATAGAACGCGCTACGAATTAGCCTGGTTTGTACGGTTAAATCCGAGTTTCTTATAGCGCGGTTTCCATATAACGCGGTACGCACTCACCGCGTTATAGGAGGGTTGACTGTATATATGAAATGCATCGTTTCTAACTTTTCTTACATAGCTTATAATATAATAAATATGTTGTAAGCGTATAGCATCGGACACCGATTGTATATTATTATTATTATTATTATTATTTTTCACACTATTTTAGAAATATTTCAGAGTAGTCTATATAATAACAAGAATATTAGCATGAACATTTATTAATACTCGATATAACAGACAGATACGATTTTCTATCAATATTCCATAATACGTAACACCACATAATCTCGATCATTATTTTTTTTTCTTTCTTACTGACATAAAAAAATGATTTTAATTGTAAAATTAACCCTTATCGGTTGTAAGTCATCTCTCACGTGACAACGGTACTTTGTCGACTGTTTTAAAAAATATACATTAAAAATCTATAAATAATTATTTAAATTTCATATATGTGTAAAATAAATCAAAATAAAGAATTTCTAACCAAAATTTTATTATTAAAATATTGCAATTTTTTGTTGCAGATTTATTGATACTAGTTACAATTTAGTGAGAATCACGTATAAAAAACTAGCAACCGATAAGGGTTAATATGCTGAATTTTGCATCTATCTATCTATCTATTTATCTATCTATTTATATATCTATCTAACTATCTATCTATCTATCTATCTATCTATCTATCTATCTACCTATGTATCTTTTCTTTTTCCTCCTTGTAAATATTCGACTATGATTTTCAGAAAAATCATTTTATCGATTAAACTATAATAATGGAATGTACCTGCGTGAACGCATTATCTTTCGGTGGGTCGTTTAAATCATCTATGTATTTATTTTTCATAATATTTTTCACTAATACACTTTACGTTGCATCATAAATATCATATTTTTGTCATCGACATTTCTCTAACGACATTTAAGAAGATAAAAAATGATATATAATTAGGGCAGTTTTTACGTAGGAAAGTTTTGAGCAACTTGATCAAGATATTTTACGTTTATTTTATTAATAACGTATACGAACATAACATATATTAAAATCAATACTCATAATCGTTCCTACGTGAATGGACGATGTCAACAAGGACGAGAAGGCAAATTGGCAAAATCGTTTGAGAAAAATCGATTGAGAAATACTCCATTTATGATTACTTTGCAACATGGTATTAATTTATAAACGAAATCAGATCAAATACCGTATAAACTTTTGAAAATTTTGGAAAAATAATTAAATCTCTTGCCAATTTCATTTTTAGGGATTACAGTATTTGATTTAAATTCGTTCAATAAAGGTGATTATACATGGAGTCCAACGAATACACACATCCTGTATAACCTTGAGTAATGTTAATTTTCTATACATATACATATATATATATATATAACCTTGTGTAGGAACATCGATATGATTTTAATTTAATTGTAAGATATATCAAAGCACCCTTCGTGTAGGTTCATCAAACACAAAAACAACAATTTTTTAATATGATCGTCCTTGTATACACGTCATTATTTTTGTCCACAAATTTTTTAATTATTGGACTAATGGAAGCCTATTATCTACCACGAAAGCAGTAAACTTGTTCTTTTCTTATTTCTTTCTTTCATTCATTCATTCATTCATTCATACTTTCTCTTTCTTTTTCTCTCTTTTGTTTTCTTTCATCGCGAAAACTCGTACAACTTAATCACGTGGTCTTAGATCACGTGACCTTAGATCACGTGGCCTCAGATCACGTGGTTTCATTTCAAATAACCATTACTAATCGTAAGATACATACTATTTACACTTTTAACGATAAATATAAGATAAAAGAACACTAATTAAACGTTAATATGTCAGTTAAAATTAAGATGAATTTCTCCTTTGTAAGATCTTCTTAAATGATCATCGTAATGGCGTTATCATACTGTTGTTTCTTTAAATATCTTTACCGTTGAATCTGCATGCTTCACGTGTACGTATCTCGTTAATGTTGTTACACTTTTCTCGTTATTATTGTTTAATATCTTGATACTCTTCAATTCAGAATTCACATTTTTCTCTGTTTCGTAGTATGCCATCGCTCTGTCTATATGACCAGGAACGATAATATAACTAATCTTTTTTAATTTTATTTAACGCAGTAATGCAGATCTCGAGATTTTCTTTTTCATTATTAAAATTTAATTATTGTTATGCAATAATAATTCATTAATTATTTTCTTTCTCTTAGGGGTATTCTCGTATTTAGAATTTTAAATGAATTGATATATTATAGCTTGATCTGTTCTACTGCGTAATTTAAATAAAAAACAATAAAACACATAGAAAAAGAATGCGAATACGTCGTGCAGGACACTCATAAACACGTGATATTTTGACCATTTATATAAAATTAGAATATTAGCCAAAAAATATATTATTCAAGAAAATTAATGTCACACAAAATCATGAAAAAAAAAAAAAATAAAAAACAATATAAATGCATATAAAGTATATTTTTTGTTTTAATCTTTTTCTTCTATTACAATTATTACGTATATATGTATACATATTTCTGGAACTTAAATATAAAAACAACATATTTAAACATAAGTTGGACTTTTTTTTTTTCTAGCTGATAAAATTCATTCATAAAATTGTATAATAAACAGGTAATAAATAAATATAATCCGTGAATATATATATAAAAATAAATTTATATTTACAAGAAATAGAAATGTTCGATAAACTACTACTTTTGCATATACAATAATTGCAAATGATTTCCCAATGAATTTTGTATATAGAATAAAATTGTTGTTCTTTCTTTTATAATATATTAATTTAAAATAAAACATCTTTGTAGTTAAAAACAATTTTTTCCAAGGTATCTAACTAATTACAATATTATTCAGATTGATATAACAGCAAACGTACATTTATTGTTGCGGATACTTAAAAGTAATTTGTTTGAGAAACATTGTTAAAATATTGATTTACCATTTGGTAATGCAACTATTTTGAAAAACTTTTTTCTAAAGAATTATTCATCCTATTTTAATATACATTTAAAAATTAATAATTTCTAATTTCTCTCTTGGCTACTTATTCTACATTATATACATGCATTAGAAATTTTTTGTATGATGAAATAATATCACACTAAATATTGAAACTGAATAATACATAAATTATGTTGACATAGATCATTTTAAAAACGTATAAATAAAAGACTATAAAATAATAATGTTATACTGTCATATTAAATTAATATATATATATATTTTAGAATTATACAAAAAATTCTAGAGCTTTGGTTATTAAGTTCACATGTATACAATACACATATAGATAGAATGTTTGCTTTATAGATATAAATAAATCTCCTAGATATCACTTTACATGCAAAAAAAAATATCGAGACATGCTCTAAAGCGTTAAAAAGAAATAAAGCAAAATTCCGATAGGAAATTTCAATTAAATCTAGGAAGACATCGTGTAATAAAAGAAATTAACAATATTATTTCTAGATTATCGAATCAGAAACTATTTAAAGAAATAAAATCATCGTCAATTTATATAAGAAATACTGATATCATAGATTCCAAAGATAATATTTTAAAATCACGTTTGATTTATTTGAAACATGCATTAGGATTCATTCAAAAGTACAATTATTGAAATAATATAGAAATATATTACTCTTCTCTTAATAATACAATTTTCAAAGCTCATATAGTTCGAATATATAAATATTGATTGTATATTTGAATGTGTGCAAAGTAAATTGGTATTTTTATAAGCATTTGTTAAAAAAAAATAATTATCAAGGCAGTATGGTGAAGCAGCTTCGCAGGAATGCGCCTATTTAAAATCGTCACAATGGCATGCAACACTACAAAAAATATTTATATTTTTACAAATATAAGCAGGAAGAAGTATAAGTCAGACAATATTTCATATAAAAAATAAGATATAATATTTCTAGTCCCTACAATATAACATAAAATATAATATTTCGAGTCCCTACAATATAACATAAAATATAATATTTCGAGTCCCTACAATATAACATAAAATATATTAAATTGATATTTTCTCTTCTAATATATCATTCTATACATTTGTCTAATCATTCTAATTTCTTTTTTTTTTTCTATTCACTACATTATGACACTTTTCGATACAGATAAGAAAATAATAATACTATTTTTCTTGATATAAGAAATATTTAAATAATGAATCTTTGATTTATACCAGTCACAATCAGTCATAGTTTGAACTGGAAATATAAAGATGATATAGAACATGATTTATGTTCAATAAATATTCTACGCAAGTGATAAGAATTATAATGAGAGAAACATATGGGGGAATAGAAAAAAAAGTAAGACTATAAAGAAAACAATAATGAATGATGACTTTCATGAAACTACGCAGCAACATTTTTGACATCTACTCTGTTTTTGTACAATATTATTTTTATATTTTTGCGTTACTTTATAAGCTTTCAATTTTAATCTAACATTCCCTGTATTATCACTAATATCTTGGCTTTTAATTGAATTACTTCTAGTAGTATTTTTAGAAGTCATTTCTAATTTACTCTCACACCTCAATATTTCCAAATCGTTACCAACTATCCTACATACGCTCGAAGAAGCTGTTTTTATATCACCGTCGTATTTCTCTTGACCCGAAATTTGTGACTGTATATTAACTATTTTTTCTTCTTTCCTACATTCTTCTTTACTTGTACTGTTAACTTTAATAGAAAATTCTTTCGATTGAATTTCCTCACCTTCCATATTATCTCTTAAATCACATATATTAACATTTTTAGTAATTACAATACTATTTGCTTTACTGCTTCTATGCATTTCATCGCTACATTGACTTACATAATCTACATTTGATTCTATATCTTGTAAATTATATATATCTTCATCACAAGTTTCCTCCGTTAATTCGTTTATTCTGCTATCTATTGACGATGTTAGATCTTCTATCGATTTATTATTAAAGTATCTCCGTTCATTTTGTATCAATGATTCTTCATCTGCAGCAGATAGCTCATAAAGTACACTTTCCTGAACTCTTTTTCCTGCATTTAAAGGCTCTTCATATGCTAGATTAGTTTGACTACTTGAATATATACCCGATTTATTATCTAGATAGTTATTGCATTTATTATCGTGCAAGTAAACAGAACTTTCATTGGATTCAATGTTACTTGGATTTATTATTGCTATACGTGGTATGATCAATTCCCCGCCAGGAGAATTAACATCACAAGTTGAAAAATTCATAGAGTCATCAAAATGATGATACCCTTGTTGACCTTTTCCTTCAATCCAAGCTTCAGTTAATATACACGATCTTTGCCATAAAATATCACTATTGTATTTCCTTCTCTCTTTTTCCGAATATTGTTCTTGAGTATCAGGCCATGAGTGTAACCGACATTGACTCGAACTCTTTTTCATAACAGACTGTTGTTCCATGTCTGCTTCACGTTTCTTATCACGTGCGATTAATTCTAATTTTGATTTCAATAAAGATGGTGATACAGCTCTATCGATACGTCTTGGTATATTTGACGAATGAGCTGATCGAAGTGTTAAAACACTATCATTAGCATCAATTAATTGATCGATATCTATATCAGGTATCTCACCTGACACTAAAATAGCATTTGGGCTTGGACTGTCCATACTATCTGGAGTATAAGGATCATGCTTAATAGGTACTGCGTGCAATAAGTTGGATGAACGATCAGCACAGAGCGTTTGTGCACTAAGATAACTAGTGCTATCAGGCAACATTGGTAACAAATCCAAGTAATTGTCAGGAACTTGAAAGCAAAACTCTGGTGCACATGGCAAGCTGCAGCAATTAATCATACCTGCTTCTGATGCGAGATTAACCCTCAAGTAGACTGGCTGTAAAAATGAAAAAAGAAAACACAAAGCTTACACATCGTTGAATACCTTTAACAACAATTGAAGATATATTATTAATATATTGGAGTTCTACAAAAAGGTTTAACTAATATCAACATGATTCGATGTTGTAATGCTGTGTGTCCTGTGATCTGTGGTCTGTGGATAACACTCGTCAGCTCGTTTTCTTTTTTTTTTTTAGATTTTATAAGGTACAATTAGAAAGAGGAAAATTAATAGAAATGCATGGTTCACATCTATCCATCGTTATCAAAACTTTATATAATATAACGAATATTATCAAACAGTGCTATATACTAATGGAATTAACAAAAAAAAAAAAAAAAAATAGAAAATCATAATAACGAAAATGAAAATTTTTTTCGTAAAAAAAATATAATTATCTTTTTATATAAATTATTCTCAAAATGTATAATTAGTATAAACGCATAAAAACAATATATCGAATATTATGAACAATTTCTTTGTATTTCTTCTTTTTTTTTGTTAATGATGGTAAAAAGCTAGCAAGTCAAAATTCATGAAGAATGTAAGATTTGGGCTGTGAAACTACATTAAAAAAGGGTCTCAATAAATATATAATCAATCAAAGCAACAAAGATCTAAGAAAAATAAAAAAATACATGGGAAGCCAAAGAGAAAAATAGACAGACAGTTCATATAGTACCTTAATATGCTTAGAGATTCATTCGAAACTCCAGAAAAACAGGCTGCACCATAATAATTAAAACAGTGGATCATCAGAATAAATTTTAGGAAGTGTGTAAATATATATGTACCGAGTATAATAAATATAGTAAGAGATTTTTGTATTTCTTTTGAAATATCTATAACTTTATCTTACCTTGTGATCACCCATGCAGGTTGTTCTTCCTATTATACCATACTCTACTGCATTAGAAGAGGATATCTGTAAAAAAAAAAAAAACAATAAAAAAGATATATATTTATATACCATGTAAAGTATAAAATTATCTAATAGAGGTTTTCTATTAATTCTTTACGGTTGTAATACTTTTCAGCATGAATAATCTGTTTGCGATGTAATTAATTATTATCTGAGAACCTTACTCCTACGGATTCAAAGTTTCAAGTTTATCTTTCCTTTAGATTTTCACTATGCACGGTATAAAAAATCTGTGTAGTATCAATAAGCTAAATTCCATATAATTCCTTTCTTAAACAAAAGTAAACCAAAAAAAAATATCCTTTACGTCAATGCTTCATGCTTCGCCTTTTTTTGTTTGAAGTTTCTCTTTTTTTGGAATGAAATAAAAATTTATATTGCGTACATTTTGGACTAGCGTTTTTGCAGTTGGGCTCAGTAATACTCTGTCACACCAAGCTGGTACTCTAGTTTGCATGTAATTAGTAGCTTCATTTACGTCCTCTTGAAAAGGATAACTCGGAATAAAATTAATTGGAAATTCAAATAATCTTCCTTCAAAGTCTTCCAATTCCTTGTCATATTCTCGTAGCTGCATAAACATCGGTTATTTCATTATGGAGTTCCTAATTATTAATGCATTGCGATAAGTAACAATATATTAAACGAATAAAGAATAATGCACGACTTACCCATTGTCCACTATTATCAACAAAAACATTTTTATTTTCGTAATAAGAAAATTCTTTTTTTCCCAATGATAATATAAGATCATCTTCCTTGTTGTGAAATTGTAATTTCGAAACGTTTCCTTTATTTGATAATTTTTTTTCTTGAGTATCTTCAGTGAGTTTCTGTTCAAATTGGAATAAGAAAAATATTGAAAATACAAAAATTTATATTGATTATTAACACTTTCTTATACCACTTTTGTTATAACAAATTCTATAACAAATTTTATACCTTAATTACACCAGCCGTGTCAGTTCTAAAATTAAAATCACCGAATAAAAAGTACGGTGCTTTTGGATATTTGTCACTGTGAAATCTATCTAACGTATGCTCCAAAGCTCTTCTGCGCGTTTTACTATAAACCGATGGAAACTGCAATTTACAAAAACATTTATCGTGAAGTAAAAAAAATGTAATGATACGATCAGAAAAAATAATATTAATTTTTTTTTTTTATCGCATAATCTGAATTTCCTAACTTACAGTTTCCATTGCAATAAAATTACTTGCATCATGGAACAAGTGTATATTAATGAGATCAAAAACAGTTCCACTAATACTCCATCGCGTTCGCAAATATCCTTTTCTAGACCACTTACATTCAGGAAAAAAGTCTTGAGGAAATTTTGCTTTTTCTTTGGTTGTAACCGCCTCAATATTACCGGAATGAATTTCTTTGCCGCATACTGGCGCGAAAACGCATTCTGAAATTAACAGAGAGAAATACAAATTACAATAAAATTGTATAAACGTGTATCGTTGTTAGCGAATTACTTCCCTCTCTTTTTTTTTTTTAAAAACACCATAACGATTAATAGAATATCTACCTTTGAAATCCCATAATAAAACATCTTTTAAAGACTCGTGAATGAAATAAAAATTTCCCAGTGCCTGTAAAGGAAAAAAAAAAGGAAAAAAAAAAGAAGAGAAAAGAAGAAGAATTAATTAAATAATTTAATTGTATTTTAATAGATGTGAAGAAAACAAATTCAATTCAATTCTTATTATTACCATTTAAACTTACTGTAAAATGTTCAGCTGACGAATAATCTTCATCTAGGAACACTCTTGTTTTATCAAACAACCTTAGTTCTTCTGACGACATTAATAATCTAAAGAGGAAAAGAAATTATAGTCATTGATAAACGTTAAAACTCAAACAAAAATATTCAACGTTATATATGGAGTTTTATAGAATCCTAAAGAACTCTTATGATTTTTTTTTCTCTCTCTCTCTCTCTCTTTTGCTTCTTTTTATATTGTGCTTTCACATGGATATCATTCAATAAACTAATCTTTTGAAGTGGTTCAACCAACCGTAAATTTATGCGTGATATTCTATTTTTATCCTTTTCTGCCGCTTATGCGTTAAATCACATTCAATATTGTGAACAAGGATACCTATTTGTTAAACCGTGCTCCTTCAAAGGCTGGTTTATAATTTCCATATCATATTACAAAGATAAATCATGTGAAGATTATTAAGTAAAGTTACAAAAGTAATATATAAATTGTTTAATTATAGCACATTATATTAAATATTAATATCAAATTGCACCCCCCCCCCCTCCTACCCACCCAGAAGTTATCTATTAATTGATTGTAGAATAAAAAAATTAATAATATTCATTGAAATAAATAAAAATACCAATAGAAAATGATATTTTAGAGATTTTTTATTATTTATTTTGATAGATAATAAAGATCTATTTGAAATAGTAAGAATTTTTGCATAATCACATTAGTAGAAACCTTTAAAGAAACTACACTAATGAGATTCGAGTTACTATTTAGAGCATACAGGAAACACTACAGACCATATCAAGAACTTGCTTCAAACACACATTTATAAACTAACACACATACACATATATTTAATCGATTACATTTTAGTATATCATCATCACCGTCATCAAAGTCCAACGTATTAAAATTTTACATATATATATATATTTGTATAAATTAAATTTACAAACTATAAGAGAGAGAAAGAGAGAATAAATTTTAATTATATATTTACCTAACAAAGTCTTCCACGTGTCTCATACTTTGTTCATAATTTTTTCCACCTACTTCTTGGCAGTGCAACGCTATAAACTTCGAATCCAAACGTGATATGGTCTAGAAACAAAAAGAAAAAGAAAAAGGGAAATAATAAAAGAGGATATGACTTAATGCTATTTAATTCTCGTGATAATATTGATAATGGCAAAACTTACCGATAAAAATTCTTCTGTCCATATCTTTAACATGACACTAGGCTGGCAAGTAACAAAAAAATAAGAAATATATTATTATTACTAACTATTATTGCAACAGTCAAAATAATTATATGTTAAATATTACATTGGATATACTAATAATAATAATAATAATAATAATAAGTTGAGAGTAAGAGAGAAAAAAAAAAGGGGGGGAAAAGGAAAAGGCCCGCACGTTTATATTCATTAAATCAAACATCAAACAATCGTATGCGCCTCGATTCGCGGTAAATGCTTTGCACTTGATAAACAGTACCGGCAACACGCACGCACATACACATACACACACACATACAAATATAACATATACTAGATATGTATGTATATGAGAAGATGATATTCGTACGCTAAACGATAAAATCGTCATATTAAATTGAATTGAATTGTGACGATAAAATATTTTGTATTTTTACATACACGCACATACACATACACTTACATACATATGCGCGCGCATATATGCACACATATATAATACATATATATCTAAGGGAAGCGCAATGAACAAAATTACTCAATAAAGCATAAACGTATTTGACAGCTTTATTTCAAACAAATCAATCAGTCCATTCATATATAGAACAATAATAGTAATATTAAAAAGTTAAACGTTAAAGGTACGGGAGAGTAAAGTAATGGGCATTTAATCAAAGGCAAAACAAAATACTACATACGTGACGAAAGCGCGCGAAATGGGATACACGATGAGAAATAGAGACGTAAGAACATAACAGAATAGAACAGAACAGAAAGGAAGAAAAAAAAAGGAAAAAAAAAAAATAAGAGGAATATAATTAAATAAGCAAGGAGAACTGATTTTTCCTTTCTTTTTTAATAATATATATATATAATAAAAATACCTATATATTATATATATATAACATATATATATATATATATATTATAATTACTTATCACCAATATTTGTCATATGTAATATATTATACATATATATAGAATTATTTATCGATGAAAAGGTTTGAAAATAATAATAATAATAAAAGTTTATTAAAAACTGTACGTACCTCTTCGAAGATACTGCCGACGTTTGCAGTGATCAAAAGAATCGGGACGCCTTCGATGGTAGCCATTCTCGAGGGCTTGACGAATATAGAAAGAAGAAGAAGAAGAAGAGAAAGAAGAATAAGAAAAGACGAAATCGAGTTTAATATATCCCTCTTATGCGGATCTTCTTGGGACGGAGAGGTGGCTTACGTCGAGGAGGCCCTTGAAACGACGTGAATACGCGACGTGTGCGTATGCGTCGCGCGTGTACGTACGTCTCTCTCTTTCTTTCTCTCTCTCTCTCTTTTTCACACACACAAGTTCTTTCTCTCTCTCTCTCTCTCCCCCTCGCTTTCTCTTTCGTATATATATATCTATATATTCTTTGAGTTGTTTTTTTTTAAAACGTACGTTCGATTGCACACGCACAATCTGTCACACAAAGTTGTTGGTGGTACGGTGCCCGTACCGCACCGCACTGCACTTGCCAGTAAAATAAAATGACGTCTCTCCGGTGTGTGTCAATGATGACGATGACAATGACGATAACAATGACGATGACGCGATAACGATGACGATTAAACGAAGAAGAACACGTAGAAGAAGAAAATGTTGAATAATGATTATTATTATGATGATGTCGATAATGTTGATGATGATGATCGATGACAAGAATCAGTTGCGACCGAGGGATAAGTCAACCCCTACGTCGAGGAGTGGCCGCGGTCGTCCACCGTGTCCCGCTTGCATCAAAGCTTGCACTACTGCTGCTGCTGTTACTGCTGTTACTACTATTGCTGATGTTGCTATTGCTGCTGTAAATACACCACCACATCGTTAATCGAATAACGGCCAAGACACCCGTTGGCGCACGAGAGGACAATCGTGCGTGTCGTAAATATATCCTCTATCAGGCTGTACTCCGAGGCCACGCCTACCACAGACGTCAATAGGCAGTACCGTAAACTTACCCTTTTCTTTAAAGGCGCATAATCCATATCTTTTTACACACACCTTATTTTTTGTATCTATTTATTTACATTTTATTCTCTTTTCTTACCTTTCATCTATTAAATCGTCCTATAACTTTCATTCCTTTTTCTTAATTAACTTTTTATACTTAATATTTTATATTTTATATTTTATATTATATTATTTTACTAATATTAAATAATACAGTATTGTATTATACGGAAAATATTTTATAATGTAAATTAACGAAGATACTTATGAGACGACCTAATACATTTAAATAACTAACTTGAATAATTTGTACGATCGTTTATATATGGATTTGAATTTTTTCTTTCCTTTTCTTATAGATTTTATGTTTACATTAGATCTTACGTTTGATCAGGGGGATTTTCATAATGATTTCTACGAAAATGAAGAAACGCGTGCGTATGCGAACATTCACACGTAGATATTTGATCGCGCTGGAACATCCGGATGATTTAACTGGCGTCATTTTAGGCGTAAGCAACGTAAGTTTCTACGATCTAGGTAAAAACCCAAAAAAAAGAACTGGTTTTGACGTTATTTACGATAATGGTTTACAAATATTAAAGCTGGTAAGAGAGTATCGTAAAAGGTCTTTTATGTTTGGTTTTTTTCATTCATTTGATATAAATACTTAAATATTTTTTTTGCTAAGTAAGAGGAACTAATCAGTGACATTCAAGACAATCCATGACATCATTTGTATGATTTTGTTTTTTTTTAATTATTCGTTATTTCAAATAGATATTTAAAACGATTAACTTGTATTTTATTTTTATTCAAAATATAATAAATGACAATAGGATTATTTTTTGACGACAATTGTGTATGACCTAATTACTACTACCAATTAACATTTTCACGTAACGCATTGAAACTAATCATACGTGATCTTATATCGAAAACTAGTATCGAATTAAATCGAACGATCGATATAATTTAACATTTTCAATGAAAACTTGGTACATGTATTTTTCTTTACCTGATAAAGATGTTTTCAAATTTTCAAGGATATTATCATTGAATTATGCAAGTTGTTGGATCAGGTAAATTTATGTTACATGTACATTTATATAAACGTTTATATTAAATCATTCATTATTTTTATAGAGAAGATTATAATAATATTTCGAGATTCTTGTTTTTCTTTTACTTCGATGGAATTATAATATTATGTAATTTATTTACATAAACATACATATATATATATATATTTATATATGAGTTCAAACGTACCCTGAATCAATATGTTATTATCCGTCAATAGTATTTACGTATAATGTATGAAACTAATTTACATATAATTAATATTATAAGGAAATGATATTACAAGGAAATAAAATTTCTTTCATAATGAATTAATTAATCGATTATCCAAATCGTCAAATTTTATACGCTTCATAGTTATACGCAATTATTAAAAAGAATAGATATAGATATATGAAAAAATATACATTTCTCGTGTGAACGAATAATAATTGCCCTAATAATACGATCCTGTACACAAAAGTGGCGCTTACGGTGCGCAGAAGGTTATTGCGCACGCGCTTTTACGAGCCGCTTATATATGTTCTTCTCTGTTTTTTTCCTAAAGGACGTCACACCACACAAATCCAACATTCTGATACGAAATTTTTCCAAAGTATATAATCTAATCGAGGTAAACATTTTCTAATTACAATTGAAGAAGATTTTTATTTGAAAATAGGATAAATATGAATGACGGGTACGTTCGTTGTGTGTTTTTAACGCGCTCTTGAAAAAGGTTTACGGAATATCACGAAGTACGACGAAGTATGACGAAGTATAACGAAGGGGTTTATAACATCGTCGGATCGATAATACATTTTTGAAGTTACAACGTTTGAACTGTATACCAGTTGTCTTACGATATTTCACTTTTTCGTGTCAGAATAAAACACTTTGGAAAAAAGAATTCGTTGAATTTCTACAAAAGAAAGACGATGTTTAACATTGGGACGATTCATTTCTATTTCGTCAAAATATAATTGTTCAAAAAAAGTTGACAAGTAAGTTTCTATTAAAAACTTACGCCTGTGAAATTGTTTACAACAAAAATAATATAATCCTTCATACTGACCGAGATTTTGATCAAAAGTGAAAGGCCTTATTCAACTGTGCAACAAATTTGACCGTTATTTTTGACGTATAACTTTTACCGTTCCTTTTTTGCATTTCATATTAGATAGACCAGAAAGTAATGTCCATTTCTGAACATATCAATATTTGTTTATCATTTATCAAAATCAATCTCAAAGTCTACTTTTAAATCATCGCGAAGAAAAATAAATAGCGACATTACTTTCCGGTCTAACTAATATATATATACAATCTATACATTAATTAACATATATACGAGTAATTCAATGTCGAATACGGGGATAATATCGTTACGGGGATGTACACATAATAAAAAAAAAAAAGGGGTTAGATGTTTAATTAAATAAATTTTCGTTGAAAGAGAAAATCATCGTTTCTAATGTACAATATAACTTATTTGTTTTCTTCCTTTAATAGAACTATTTTTAAAAGATTTTCTTTTTCAGAATATCTGTTAACGCAATTTGAGTGCGTGTATACGTGCGTGCGTGTATTTCTTCGTTCTGTCGTATTTATTCAACTCTCTATGAACTTCGCCATTACATATTCGATGTATGGAATTAACCTCATTCGAAAAGATGTATCAAGAATTTAACATCTGTAAAGAGTTTCATCGAGGTTAACTAAAAATTTTCGCATCGTGATATATACTATTCTTTAAAAGAAATTTTATATTTATATCGTTGAGAAGAACACTATCGTGTAATAGTAATCGATCGACAAAATATTTCGCGGTAATTTTTCAACTTTGATTAGAAATAATAATAATAATAATAAGAAGAAGAAGAAATTAATTTTAAATTCGATCGATTAAATTTCTAAATATTATCTGGTATTTAAAATAATTAAGACAACATTCTCGTTAATTTAATCTCTCGTTTAATTTTCTTATCGACGTAGAGATGCGTGCGCATTTTTCAAATTTATCCTACGAATTACGAATAGTCGTATGAGTTCCATAATTATGAAAGTGATATAAAAGTCAAAATATAATCCTTAACGAATGAGAGTATTTTGTAAAACAATGACTAGTAGGTCGACTGATTTTTAAGAAATTAAATGCTTTATTTCCAGACTGAGAAAATGTGTATAATTTAATATCGTTTTATTGGATTTTATGAAAAATTACAGTAATATTATACTAATAATATTATAATATTATATATTATAATAGTAATACATATAATAATAATATTATTATATATATATTATAATAATATTATTATATATATATATTATAATAGTAATACATATAATAATAATATTATTATATATATTATAATATAGTATATACTATAAGTAGTAATATATATTAGGTGTACAAATAAGTTTCCGCCGTACAACAAAATATGGCTTTATATTTAACTTATGGTTAAAATTGTTTCATGTAAAACGTCATATCGTAGGGTTTGACATCTCTCGACAACATAATTTTGGTATATTAGTAATTTTGTATCGATAACAGATATTTTTTTTCCTTCGAAAATGTCGAGTTTTGAGCCAAATAAGCATCATTTGCGGGAACTTTTGATTAAATTATTTAATTTAAAGAAATCTGCATCTGATGAGCATCGATTGCTTGTAGAGGCATATTTCGAGGCTTTTTTAAGTTAGAAAAGTTTTCATGAATGGTTTTTATAGTTCAAGAACGGAGACTGTGACGTTGAAGACAAAATACGTAAGGGAAGGGTGAAAATGTACGAATACGCAGAATTGGAAACATTATTGGTTGAAAATTCGTGATTAGGAGTAACTCAGCAAGCAATTTTACATTATTTAAAATCATCAAATGCTTAATTTTTTAATAAGAACGGCGGAATTTTATTTGTACACCAATTAGTATATGTACACAGATATAATATGTCTTTACAAAAGGATACTGAAGTGAAAATTTCAGAAAAATAATGGGACTTGAAATAAGATAGATGCGTGATATGCCGCCTGTATGATGGCATTCGTTCGTTAAGGGTTAAAAAAAAATATGTTTATCAGTTATTTCACAGTATATTAATTTAAATTAAATTAATTCAATGTAATCTTTGAATTGACCATTAGATAGATTGTAGTTTCAACATTGTATGGATTTATTCATTTAATGTTCAAATGCAATTCATTTAAATACCTCGAAACAAAAAAAATATGATTTTTAGATCATTTTCATAATTATGGGTTTATATATGTGTTAAGATATGTTTATTATTTTTTATTATTTTTTTGTTACTTTTTTTTTAGCGAAATGCATCCGTACGTGGGAGTATTAATAATACTGACGACCTTTGCCCATGCTGAGAATATTCTAATGACCGAAGTCTTTGTCATACCTATCAGACCGGAAACTTTCAATTGGAATCCAGATGGTAAGACTGGCAAATAATCAAATAAACCAATAAAAAATATAAAAAAGTAATAAAATATAAAACGAGTCAAAGTATCAACAACAATAAAATTCGAACGAAGAAAAAGAGATGTGTGTTGGTAAGATGAAAATGATTAAATGAACATATCCAGAATGGAATACGACGAAAATGACCGAATCGAGTAAATAACGGAATCTCTTGAAACAAAAAAAAGAAAGAAAAATATAACGAATTTTAATTTTTTCTAACGCACTGACACATGTGTAACGGGTGTAACGGGTGCAACAGGGAAAAAGATAGAAAATGAAATAAGAGAAACAAAAAGGAAAAAAAATGGTTCTCCTTGTCATCCGTTAACCCGCTTTACAATTCGAAATTAAAAAAAATACGGTCTCGCACGTCATTCGACGCGCACCACGAATAGCAATTACAGACGCGTCTCGAGCGTTAAATAGCGTTCGACCTCATACATGATACGCGTCCGGCAACTACTCTCTTTCTTCCTTCCTTTCTTTTTATTTCTTTCCTATATGAGCCCATAATTATGAAAGTAAGTCAAAATTAAAAAAACAAAAACAATGAGATTATCAGTTTATTTCACACAACATTTTCAATTAAATTAATTCAATGTAATCTTGACGATATTGTCAAAAACAAACCGAACGTTGGTAGTTTCAACATTGAATAGATTTATTTATTTAATGTTTAAATGCAATTCATTGAAATATTTCGAAATAAGAAATTATGGGCATATATGCGTTTCCAAGAATGCACTTTCTAATACACCTCTTTGGTCAAATTTTGTTCATTGATATCATCGACGGTCATGTTTTTGATGAGTTTCAGTGAAAAGAT
>JACGTP010000801.1:0-17797 GCA_023678845.1 Mischocyttarus mexicanus
TAGGTCTGGCGGGAGGGGTAGCTTAAGGGCTGTCCTTGTCTTGACTTATCCTCCCCCGATGCAGATTACAATACTCCTACTACTAATTAACGCCTACTATTCCTTTTATGTTACGGGATTCGTTCGAGAGGATTGCATCCTCGCCCCACTCTTTGGGTCATGTCCTGTCTATGGACCGCTCAACATCCCCTCTCTGTCGTGGGAGAAACCTTCTAGACTTTTCTCTTAGTGAGGTCAATGTACTTTTTATTTAAATGTTTTTCGGAATATCCTCTTTTACCCTTTCATTTTCCACAAGTGTTGAGGGCTGCTACGATTGATTTATTAGGATCGCCATATGGTCATCTACCAAAGGCCACCAGAGTCGCTCGGTAGAGCGGCTCTCTAAGTTTTACCTTTGAATTTTTATGTTTTCCAGATTTTGCCTAAAGAATTGTCCTTTATAATAACTTTATATATTAGTGGGAAAAGCGTTTTGGCTGCAAGCGAGTGTGAGTTTTCGTATTGGTAATTCTTTGTATCGCTCGGTTCTGAGAATATGTATTATCGTCTAGATGAAGTGTATGTGTTAGTATTGTATAGGTGAATGCGAGTAAGTTCTACATGCGGTAAGATTTGCGTTATGCTTTTGTTACAATGGTTCTGAGTTGCAGGGGTTTGTTGGTAAGAACGAAGAACATTGTCTGATTGTCGGACATTTACCATCTGGAACCATCTTGACGGAACATGTTTCCCCTTTTTAGTTTTACGTTTTTCGTCCTTTCCAGAATATTTCCTATTTATTCATTTGGTGACTAGGGTACGGTTGGGGGGTGTTCATGGCGGCGCGCCGATGATTTCCAAGACTTGTATATTTTACTTGATGATTTATGTGTCTGGCTTCGATAAGGGTAATGTTCCCTTGAATGTTTAAACTTTTATATTTTACATATTTCTTTTATTTATTCGTTGGCCTCCGGCCAACGACCTTTTCGACTAGGATTTTATTATCGCTTCCTGTCGCTTTCGTTTATAACTTCTTAAAGAGTCGGCTATTGTTTCAGCCGCCAGAGCAGTATCGCTCGTAGGTTAGTCGTATAATATCGAAAAAATAGTATTAAAAATCGTGGCGGGACGTCACAAGTATTACGAGAATTTAAAACGTATGATAGTAAAACTGTTAGTACGCCTCTTCCTAGAAGATTAGATTATGAAGCTTTAAAACCTGATAAAAAACTCGATGCACCTTGTCGAAACTTGACTGGTTATTTAATGTATGTAATGATATGCGCACAACCAGATTTAAGTGTTGCTGTAAATATTTTGAGAAGGTATTCAAATAAAAGCAACAAAGAACTTTGGAAATGTTTAAAAAGAGTTTTAAGATAGCTCAAGGGCACTATAGATGTTAGATTAAATTATATGCAATGTGATTATAATGATCTTTTAATTGTCTATGATGATTTAGATTAGGGAGATAGTGATAGTAATGATAGAAAAAGTACAACTAGCTATTTGTTTAAATTATTTGAACAGTGCACGATATGTTGGAAAACAAAAAGACATCATTCGGTGTAGAAGTTTAATCTATCGAAGCAGAGTACATGGCTCTTTATGAAGCTATTGTGACGTTCCGCCACGATTTCCCACATTATTTTTTCGCCAGTAATATAACTAAAGCACGAGTAGTTACTGGCGAAAAAATAATGTGGGAAATCGTGGCGGGACGTCACACCTCCCCCCCCCCCTATTTTAAATAAAGTTATCTCGCACGTGATAACTTTATTTACTATCAGGTTCAAACGTTAATTTCTTTCTTTATTCTAGAAAGGCACTGGACGGCCGAATGTCTATTACCGTATCTTTTGATTCTTCATGCGTTAATGCTTTTTCCGGCGGCTCAGGTTGATCGGCGTTTTTTGATGTTGTTCGTTTCCCTGCGATGACAACCAACAGGTGCGTGAGGGCACTCCGCAATGCTTCTACCATATATAAAACTCACAACCGTAAATCGAGTGCAAAGTATAACCACGAATGATAGTGTCTATTATTATTTTTATAATCCTCAATATCACAAACACTCCAATAAGATCGGCGGAGATTGATCCAAAGTTCACAAAACCATTCCACAACTTTCCCATAGTACTTTCGGCGATTTTTTCCAGTGCTTCCTCGCTTAATAACTTTATGATGGACAGTCCGTCGGATAGTTCTTGTTTTCTGGCGATTGATCTCACAACGATGTTAGCAATAGATAGTCGTTCTACCGGGAACATCAGGTGTTCTCTCAACTCATTCAACTGCTCCTGTGAATAGATTCCGCTGGTTGCTAGTCTCTCCGGCGACATGTATTGCCATCCCATGGTTGATCTCGGCTGTAAAATTGTTGGGCCATTAGTGTCTATTGCTTTGGGGAGTAATCTGATCCACCCGTGTTCTGATAAATACGTTGGTGGGAAGATGATGTTATTGCACTCGCGCTCACTTCCAATGTTCTTTAAAATTCTGGTTTTAGGAGTTAGTAAGTATTTTTTATTTTTGAAAGTTACTGATAGTTCGTTAAAACACTTATCTGTTTGTCTTAACCGCACTTTGACAGGCGCACATTTCACTAGGTAAATCACTTCACCTGCCTGCAAAGCTGTGTATCCCGGCCCCTTCATAATGGTGTATGCAAATTCCAATGGGTCGTCCACGGCCAAAGCGAGGGCGTTCATAAGTAGCTGCCTCTCCAACTCGCACTTCTGCGACATTACCTCGTTGTATAAGCTGGTGAGCTGCATTCGGAGGTGTTTTTGGACAAAAACGAATTTTGAGTTCACGTACGTGAAGATGTCCAGGTTTTCTACCGAAATTGTCTACCGGAAAAAGTTTTTCCTTACCTCAAACTCTTGTCGATTATTGAAGTAGTCTTAAACAAACATAAAATCGATTGATCGAAAACATAAAAGATAAACATAAAATGCATTATTTTTTTGTGTTATTTAATTTAAAATTATAAATTATATTACTTGCGTAATAAATAATTTGTATTTTTCAAATAAATTAAGAATGTTAACAAATAAAATAAATATGATTTGTTTTATAATATAAAATCACCGTATTTTCTTTTTTATTTTGCATTCAAATAACATAATAAACTTTTAAAAGGTTGCCAAAGATATAAAAATAAATAAATCATACATTACATAAAAAATTAAAAAAAAAAAAAAAATTAAAATGAGCAAGGTTTGAACCTGCGACACAACGGTTACGAACATACGCCCTCAGCGGTAGGCTAACAACGGCTTATGTCAAATAGTGTAATTGAAGGGTATATATGCATGTTAGACTATTCACTAAAATTTCAACGGTCAATATCTCGGAAAGGGTTGGCCATCTGCCCTTACTTATACGGTGAAGTAGATAGTACTAATCGACATCTAAGCGTATGTAAAGTTTCAAGAAATTCTGAGGGGGGCCGTGTTGGGGGACTCCTTGTAAGAATATTACCAGTATTAGGTCCTATAATGCACCTTTTGAAATCAAGCACATATTGCCTTATCAAAAATGAAGAATTTTTAATGAATAACTTAAATGTACCTGGCAATAATTAGAATTAAGCGTTACAATTAGAATTAGGAGATATTATTATTAGAGTAAGGCTTAAGACTGAGTTAAGAAACAGATAAGACTGACACGTGTCTTATATGATAATTCTGTCAATTTTTATAGATAGGTTTTTATACTTACTTTCCTATAAAATAATCTTATGTACTAAAATACCAAAAATGTAATTTAAAACCAAAGATGTAGAAATTAATTTAATTAATGTAACCAAATGAATATCTGTAGGTGAATCTGAATTTCAGAAGGAACTACAAAAATTGTGATACAATGAACATTAAGTATATATGTTTATTCATGTGTATATATGTACATAAAAACATTATTGAATAAATATTTTTACAAAAAAAAACCTGTTTTTCGATTGCCGTATTACATCTCTAAAAAATATGTATTAATAAAAATTAGAGCTACATTGCTAACATTACATAAAAAATAATATATTTAACAAATATGTAATAATTAAAAATAACAATACAATATAACAATAACAATACAATATAAATAATATATAAATAATATATATAAATATAAATAATATACGTATATATAAAATAATTATAAATTAAGAAATACATAGTTAACAATATCTAACAAATAGGTAATAATTAAAATAAAAAAAGTACATTGCTGACAATACATACTAAATATCACATAATAAATGTCTCATAATAAATATCACCTAATAAGTATCACATAATGAATAAAATCAACAAAAATTAATTTTTTTTTAAATATTTGAACTGATGCAAGTTCCTGGATAAATTTGTCATAAAAACAAACGAAGCATAAATTTAATCGACATACGCTACATTTTATGAATGAAGATTTCCCACATATACACGGGATTTTCAATTCTTCCTCAGGGAAGAAAACTTGGTTTACATTTAAAAAAATTGCTCTTTCTTCGCATAATTTTTCGATGCAAACCATGTGTATTTTATCATATCATTGAATATTGTCGCGGACAACTGGTGGTGTAATATAGAATGTATTTTAATTGCATCTTCACGAGATGCAATTTCTCGTCTATTTTCTATTAAGAAAGAGCAATTTTGAATTATTTTTATAAAAAGTTTTATTTTCCGGAAAAAATATACATCACAGGGTTGACAAAGAGATGTACATTTTGGGGGAATTATTTTTAATTTACATGTTTCTTACTTGTACTTGTACTTGCGATGGGTATTGGTTGATTTTCTTTGCCTATCTCTTGTTGGTATTCGATTGCAAGTTCTTCTGCCAATTGGAATAGAAATTTCTGTCTTGTAATTCCTTCTCCTGTAATTTCTTTATATAAAACCGATGCATTTATCCCGGCTAAATCCAAGATATTAAAAAATACTTGCAAAGGCCATCTCCGTGATTTAGAGTTTACCGAATAATTTCTGGCCATTTGGTCAGTCACATCTACGCCAAATTTGGTGCTATTATACAACTGAATTGTCTCCGGTGTTCAGGTGTCATTTTCTTCAACTTGTACGGAATTATGCATTGAACTGAGAATTAGAACTTTCTTTCTTGGTTTGGCTTTGTAAACTGTCAACATACAATTATTTGAGCGATAGAGTTTGGTTGAGAAAAGTGCCATGACGTCGTTTTTCAGTTTTACCAGTCTTGGTAGTTCTTTTCTATTTGCTCTAATTGTCCCAACAATCGTAGTTTTTTTTGCTAAAAGTTTTGTTGCTAAAGGTAGGCTTGTAAAAAAGTTGTCCATAGTTATATTTCTTCCAAATCCTACATATGGTTTTGCTAATTTCATAGTGACAAACTCTCCAAGAGGAACTGAGGGTTCTCTACTTTCATCTTTTCCAAAATATGGAAAGCCGTTTATTATATATTTGCTACGTATATTGGATGCTAACCAAAATTTTATACCAAATTTGTCCGGTTTATTGGGCATGTATTGAGTAAATCTACACCTTGCTTTCGTTGGAAACAATTGTTCGTCAATAGTAATATATGGCCCTGGTTTATAACAATTTTGACAGTTGTCAATAAACTTGTACCACACTTCCGAAATCATAGCGAATTTATCGATTTGTAAGCGTTGGCTTCGCTGATTTCTGTCGTCAAATCGAATAAATCTCATAATCTCCGTAAAGTCATGTCTACTAAAAAGGCGGGCCCCACTTTTTATTCCATAAAAGTGTTATATCTATATTCTTAGCCTCATATGCGCCTCGTGCATACAAAATTGCAAAAAATGCATATGACTTTGCAATAGACAATTCCCATTTATATCCCAACACTTTAAATGACTCTCTCTGTTCTCTGTGCAATTTCTTATATGTTCGATTATATTATTACGTCACGCCACGTTTATCTATATTATTTTCTTCTTAGTAGTAAACTAGCTCACGAGCGATGCTGTGTCCAGTGGTGTAACATAATGGCTGGGCCATTGGTGAAAGCATCGCACGTGAGACATGGATTTATCGATGAGATCATTGCCCGCGTGATGCATCAAATATCAATATATAAAGAAATTTTCGAAACAGTTACCTAAATACTTATTAAATATTTCTGAATTGCTGGCGTAGCGAAACACTGAGCTCCTGGGCGTGCAATGCCGCGTGGCAACAAACCTAAGTAGGCGTGAGATATAACCGTGAGATAGGAACATATATAAGAACGGAGCATACATGCACTTGGCAGAAGAGAAAATATAGTTGAGAAGAGAAAATATAGTTGAGAAGAGAAAATATAGTTGAGAAGAGAAAATATGGTTGAGAAGAGAAAATATAGTAGTGTTACGTCACGACTGACGAATGCGGGAAAGAGTTATTGCTAAGCCTGTATGGCCATTCTGACTTCACCGAGTTTAGCCGGGACCAGGCAGGTTCGTTTTCAGAAGATTAAGAAAAGATAAAATGACACGACGAGGATGGTTGTAGGATAAATTCAGGATATTTCACGGTAAAAAGGGGTGAAGTTAAAAACACTATGGGCAGTCACTTGAAATATTAGGGGAGGTTAAATTAGTATATTAAGCATGCGTTAGATAAGTTATTATGTATAAAATTAAAATTGCTGTTGGTGTTAGTAAGATTCTACTCTCGATATGATCGGTTATAATTTCTATTTAAGTGAATTTATTATTTGTTTGATTAGAATGATTTTATTAGTTGTTTCTCTGTTGAATACTTACTTTATCTGTAGAGGGTCTCGGAATCTTAACAAAGCGTCGGTATTCTGGATAGCGTTGGTCTGGGATGTGGGCGGTTTCTCCCACGGGTTAATTGGTTGGTAAACACGTTAATTAAGGTTCACCAAATTAAAGTATTAAAGAATTATATTTTCAAATCAAAATCGAACAATTTATAACTTGTACAGCCAAATAATATAAATTTGGAAAAGCGAAATTATTAACACGAGAACAAGAACAATGACTAGGTTTACCAATAGGCTAGTACTTAAATCTGATGAATAATAAGTTGAAACAAGAGATTGAGAATAACTGTGAATAATCGAGAATAATCTGTTATAATTGTACAGTGGTATAATAAGTTGTATATTAAGTTGTATAATAAGTTGTATATTAAGTAAGCGCGGGCCGGAGGACCCTTCTTTATATAGCCTTAAGACACAGAGAAGAAAGTGGAGGTGGCATAGGGCTGACCTATAGGACCGTCCTCCCTACTCCTACCAAGTTCCATTTTCTTTCTAGAATTATTATTAACAATGATTAACAACGATACCTCTATTCTGAAAAAAAGGCTCCAATTCGGCCATACTATAAATCAATCATCGTCGTCACTTGATAGGGTATCCTCTCTGTTCTTTACACGTGAGTGGCTATCGTCTGGAAGGTTTCTCCTTTCAACCCCCGGGATCACAGTTACATTGGGTTTCTGTCACGTAGTCCCGCTTCAAATTATTATTCATATATAAATTTAACTTATCGCTAGTTTAATATTTATTGAAATCACGCATTACCTTTCACGCATTCATTCTTCCTCATCCATTCTTTCTTATCTCGCTATATTACTATCGCATAGGTGTAGGAGCACCGCTTAATCGTTCTTACCTCAGCTTTTAAGATTAATACAATTACAACCTAGGCTGCTTCTACGCCTATGGGTTTCTAAGACTTAAAGTAACAGTGACCCTTCCTGGGGAGAGCGAAGGGGTGTCCGACGGCACGGGTCACTTTGGCGCCATTATACATTCGAGATCCTTCGGTCTTCCCAGGCTCAGGTTCTAGCAGGCGCGACAAAAACCTTCGCTTATATATTATTGAAAGAAAGCATATGCCCTCCTTCCATTTTAACTTTCTTTATTCTTTTATTTATATTACCAATACTGTTATTGGAGAGGACGCATGTCGTCGGTCAACGATTTCTGTATAGGGTTTCTAAGAGTCGATAATTTATGTTTCCTTTTCCTCTCTAATTCTGATTATTAAAAGGAGTTTCAAGTTCTCCTCTGAATATTTATTCGTTATAATATTATTTTGTGTTTTAGTTAATTTCTCTTATTTATCGGAGGGAATTGTTATTAGTTCTTATGTTAATGTTTAGATCGGAGGAAAAGGTTGTCGTTAACTTTATATTTATTACTAGAATATGGTTGATTAGACTTTTATATAACTATTATATATTGTTTAATAAAATGTTCCTTTAGATTACTTGAAATATTATTATTCGTGTTTTAGTTATACTATTGGCAAAAAATTAGTGGGAGAAATCGTGGCGGGACGTCACACCTCCCCCCTTATTTTAAATGAAGTTATCGCGCACGTGATAACTTTATTTACTATCGGGTTCGGACATTAGTTTCTTTCTTAGTTCGGTAAAGGTACTGGATGGCGGAATATTTACTACCGTATTTTCTGGTTCCTCTTGTCTTGATGATTCTTCTGGCAGCTCGGGTTGTTCTACGATTTTTGGAGTAGTTTGCTTCCCCGCAATGGTGACTAACAGGTGTGTAAGTGCACTCCACAATGCTCCTACCATGTACAATCCACAACCGTATATCGAATGCAAGGTGTACCCACGAATGATTGTATCTATAATTATTTTAATAATTCTCAGTATCACGAACATCCCAATAAGTCCGGCAGAAATTGATCCAAAATTTATAAAGCCGTTCCACAACTTTCCCATGGTGTTCTCGGCGATCTTCTCTAGTGCGTCTTCGTTTAATAGCTTGGTGATGGACAGTCCGTCGGATAGTTCTTGCTTTCCGGCGATTGATCTTACCACGTTGTTAGCGATTGATTGTCGTTCCACCGGGAACATCAGATGCTCCCTTAACTCGTTCAATTGTTCTTGTGAATAAATCCCACTGGTTGCTAGTCTCTCTGGTGACATATATTGCCACCCCATGGTCGACCTTGGTTGTAAAATTGTGGGAGTGTTGGTGTCTATCGCCTTCGGGAGTAATCTGATCCATCCATGTTCTGATAAATACGTCGGCGGGAAGATGTTGTTGCATTCGCGCTCACTTCCAATGTTTTTTAGAATTCTGGTTTTGGGGGTTAGGAAATATGTCTTGTTTTTAAAGGTTACCGGTAGTTCGTTGTAGCATTTGTCTGTTTGTCTCAATCGCACCTCAACAGGTGCGCACTTCACCAGGTAAATCACTTCACCCGCCTGCACCGCCGTATATCCTGGACCTTTCATGATGGTGTACGCGAATTCTAACGGGTCGCCCACTGCCAAAGCGAGAGCGTTCATCAGTACTTGTCTTTCTAATTCGCATTTCTGCGATGTTACCTCGTTGTATAAACTGGTAAGTTGCATCCGAAGGTGTTTTTCGACAAAGACAAATTTCGAATTTACGTACGTGAATATATCCAAATTTTCCACCGAGAGGGGTGCTCGGCGAATGAAAAAAGTACCCGGTTGTGTTTCCATTATAAATAGTTTGGGGTGTTCGGTTCTGAAGATGATGAACCCGCACAATCGTGTCTCGGTAGTGCGAGCGAGAGCAAAGGTCACGTCTTTAGTGGTGAGGGAGTATACTTCGGGGGCGTCGTGGTCGTTCAAGTCCTTCATCTTCTGCGCCCATCCTTCGTATAGCACGTCATAGCTCGAGAAATCGCACCCGGTATTAACAGGTATTACGTCCCAGAATGTGTAGCCGTACTCCAAATCTAGGCACTGACCTTCTCCCCTAGCTGATAGACGGTGCCCGAGCGTAATGCTATTTTTCCAGTTGAAATCTTCACTGGAACGTATGACGATGCCAACGTGATCTTGATGGTTGCTTGTACTACCACTCCTGACCATGAGCCATAAGAGTCTGAATATTGAGTGCCGCTACATGAGCCATCGTTTGCTATTGTTCCTGCCAGGGTGACGGCTCGCGTAGTAGTAGTATTAACCTTTAAATCAAATAGTTGTGTGCTAGAAGTTAAGTACAGGGTTCCTGTATCGTGCATATTTCTGCACTGACGTGCTGTTGGTTCCATGAGATATTCGGCGAAGCCGTTATGGACTGCTGAAGTGTGGGAATGCATCCCACAATGTTGTACCATCCTTGAGATAACCACCTTGCATTGTAACACGGGTATCGACGTGTACTCCGTAGCTTGTAGTAACTGTATATATGTACTTGTTGAATTGATGTGCCGCTGTTGATGGTGGCAATCCCCTACGTTGATTAAAGAAATGGTAGACACGTTTATCGGGCCATTTCCGCAATCAAAGCCGATGAATGCATTTGTTGTTGTTGCAATTGATAGGACGAGCAGGGTGAGGTACGCCATTTCGCTTATTATGCTATTCGCTTATGCCTGTCCGGTGGTAGTCCTATTTAATTGTTAGGTATTGGTTAAATAAAAGAATAAAGTTTCGAGGATTTACTTAGAACGAAGGTTAGTTGCCAAGCTTAATTAGGATTAAAAAGTTCTTAATACTAGCGAAAGGGTTCGTCAACTCCACCTCAGTAATAGAAAACCCGGATTTGTAATTAAAAATGAGAATTTATTAAAAATCATATAAGTTAGTATAATTGTAAATTTGGAAAAAGAAACTATTCGAGCAATTATGTGTTATCGAAACGATTATCCAACTTGTATATGTGTTCCCCTATCTGTATTATAGGGGGGACTAGTTTGTATATAAGTCCATCTTTTTGTATCGGGGGTTCAACCCACGTGTATGTGTGTCCTTCTATTTCGATGTTTGGTAGGGGCTTCCCGTCGGACGTCAGCTGGGACGGGGACGCTCTCGGCCGTGGTGGTTCTGGTGGGGGCGATGGTGGGGGCGGTGTGGGGGTCGGGGGGGGGGGGGAGGTATCCCCTTGCACGGCCGAATCGCCCCTCCAGTCGCCTCCTTTCCACGGTTTCCCTTTCTCTGAAGGTGGAACGTCGGTTGGATTCGCTTCCTAACTTAGCGCGACTATCCATGCTTTTCTATTACTGAATCAAATCGAAGAATTGACGAACTCGTTAAGCAGAAGCAAATTAACAATAGTTTTTGTACATAAAATTTTGACAACCTAAAAGCTTAAATTTTATTTTTATACAATTTTAAGCGGTCCACATGCACCTTGCGGGTTTTTCCCTTTCCTAAGTCTATTAAAGCATTATTGCTGTCAGTTAGCTCTAATAACTTGAAGGGCCCGTTGTACGTGTTTCCGAACTTCCCTTTTTTCACTGCCAGTAGGAAAACATCACTCTCCGATCTCTAATTTTTGTTCAACTGCTTTTTTATCATAATATTCTTTACTCTTAATCTTTGCGCCTTCTAAATTGTGTTTCGCTAAGGCCTGTAATCGGTCCACTTCATCGTATAAATCGTTTAAGTATTGCGCGTATGTTGTGTCCATATCTTCCTCTATAGGAGGGGAAGATGATGGTAGTCGTGCAAGTCTTGCAAAAAGGAGCTCGTAAGGGGTATGTTTAGTTTCTTCGTGTACGCTAGTGTTATAAGAGAACATTGCCGGATTTAGCCAAGTATCCCAATCGTTTTCTTTACTATTTATGTATATATTCAAATATTCGATCAAAACGTGATGCGATCTTTCGAGCGACCCGTTTGATTGAGGGTGATATGCAGTTGTAGTAAATTGCTTAATATTACACTTCTTTGCTAAATTTTTGAACACAGCGGACACGAAGTTCCTTCCTTGATCTGTGATAATAGCTCGGGGTGCACCGAAAAGACAAATGAATTCTTTGTAGAAGGCTTCTGAAGTAGACATACTGTTAATAGATGCTAGCGGGATGGCTCGAGAAAATTTTGTTAATAAGTCTTGAATGGTAAATACATATTGATTTCTTTTACGGGTCATAGGAAGTGTTCCTACAATATCTAATGCTACCTTGTCGAATGCTCGACCAGGTGTATCGGTTAAAATCATTGGTCTTCTCGGTTTTACATGGGTCATTTTTTTCATTTGACAGGTTTTACATTTATTAATGAAATCTCTTACGTCCTTCTTCATGTTATTCCAAAAGTAATGGTTTCTTATTCTAGAATACGTTTTGCTCACACCTTTATGGCCACCTGTAGGAGATGAGTGATATTCCTCTAAAATGTCTTTTATTTCACTCTCTTGAGGAGTTTGTACTAACGAATTACAGATAATGACTACTAATTCAATGTCTGAAAATATATCTTTAATAATTTTTTCAGTGGTTCTCCAACGAAGATCACCCATATATTTAGTTTTGGTAATACTTATTGATTTAATTCCTAATTCGGTGACTACGTCGAATAGTGATTTTAATGTATTAATTAAGTTTTGTTTATTAGGAGGGTTGTTTATTGGCAAAGCGATTAATTTTTTTCCTCGTGAGATGCTCGTTACTTTGGCTCGTTCGGGCATGATATCTTCGAATACTGGCAGTTTCTCTTTTTCATGAATTTCCAAGGCACCTTTGTCAATTGGTTTGCCTTGGTGAGATATAAAAATTACCAGGTTGTCTTTTCTGTTACTTATACAATCTCTGGAGTTAACTATTTTAAGTGTGGGGGTTACGTCCATTGGATAGGGTATAGCACACGGGTTTGGTTCTTCGGAGTCATCTGAGTCGGTAGAGGAGGGAGGGGGTGATTCGGAAGGTGTGGGGGAAGGGGCTCGTGATGAGAGCGGTGACTTTGGTGAAGAAGGAGATGGGGATAGAGAGAGAGAAGGCAATGAGGGATAGGACCGTGGTAGGGAAGGGCTAGGTAGCGGGGGTAATAGGAGAGTCTCATTTGACATGTCGGCCGGACGTTCAACGTCCTTGTCTGGAATTTTGGGTGGAGTAGAAGGAGATGGTAGTAGAGTTAGAGGTGGTAGTGAAGAAAGAGCTTGTGGTGCGGAGGAGTCAGGGGGTGGGGGTAGCAAAGATGGCTCATTTGACGTATCGGCTGGAAGCTCGGCGTCCTTGTCCGGTATTTTTGGTGAGGTGGAGGGGAGTTGGGTTAGCTTAGCTCTGGAGCGGGTGTTATATGGTCTAACGGGTGCTGCGAATTTCCTGGAGGTTGATGGAATTGGTTCAGTTATTCCATCCGAATTTTTCCCTAAACCCTGACCTATGCTGTACCCGTAGCGTCGCATTATGTTTAATATTCTCCCGGTCTCATCCCAAGGTGCTATTCGTTTTATTGTAAGGATTGGATTCCTAGAGAGCGCGTCGGCATTTAGATTTATTTTTCCTGGTTTGTGGATGATTTCAAAGTCGTGTTCACTTAGCTTTAGATGCCATCGCCAGAGTCTGGAGGTTTTATCTTTAACCGAAGCTAACCACACGAGTGGCTTATGATCTGTTATTATTTTGAAGTGAGAACCGTAGATATATGGTCTATATTGGGTGGTACAATGTAATATTGCGAGGCATTCTTTTTCTATTGTCGAATATTTAGATTCGGTGGTACTTAAAAGTCGAGATGTATACGCGACTGGCAGGTCTTTTCCTATGTTGCCCTGACTAAGCACCCCTCCTACCGCGTAATTCGACGCGTCAGTGGTTATCAAAAACGGTTTAGTAAAGTCTGGATGTTGTAAAATGGGTTGAGAACACAATGCTTCTTTTAAAACATCGAATGCTTGTTGTTGAAGTTGTGTTCACTTAAATTCGCATTTTTTCTTTAATAAATCTGTAAGGGGTTTGGCCGTTTTGGAAAAGTTCGGGATGAATCTACGGTAGTATCCGGCTAGACCTAAAAATTGCTTAATGTTTCTGGGTGTTTTAGGTATGGGAAAATTTCGCACTGCTTTTAGCTTCTCAGGATCTGGTTGTACCCCGCTACTTCCAATCATGTGTCCTAAATATTTGACTTCCTTTTGTAAAAACTCGCATTTGTCCGGTTGTAACTTTAAATTGGCGGCTTTTATCCGTTCCATAAGTAAATCGAATTTTCTCATATGGTCTTCTAAATCTTTAGAGTAAATAACTATGTCATCAAAATATACGAAAAGAGTTTCCCCTTGTAACCCGTATAATATTTCGTTCATCGCCCTTTGGAAAGTAGCGGGGGCGTTCTTTAAGCCGAAAGGCATTCTTTTGAACTGAAAGTGTCCGAAAGGGGTGGAGAAACCTGTCTTATGGGCGTGTGCTGGATCCATTTCAATTTGGTGGAATCCCGATGCTAAATCGAGTGTCGAAAAGTATTTTGCATTTCCTAATTGATCTAAAATGTCAGCTATGTTCGGAATAGGATAGGCGTCGGCAGTGGTTTTCTCGTTTAAATTTCTAAAGTCTATCACTAAGCGCCAGCGTTTGTTTCCCTGGGAGTCGGGTTTCTTCGGCACAATCCATAAGGGACTATTGTAAGATGATGATGAAAGTTCGATTATACCGTTGTCTAACATTTCTACTATCTGTCTTTGTATTTCGTCTTTATGTATGGGTGGGAATCTGTACTGTTTTGTATGTATGGGTGTATCGTCTATAGTCGGAATCTGATGTTTCACAACATTAGTTGCTCCTAAGATGTCACCTGGTAGATGAAAATTGTCTGCATATTTTTCTGCTATGTATTCTACCTGTCGTTACTCTTCTTCCCCTAAGTTTTCTAATCGTAATAATGATAATAATCTGTCCTTCCTAGTCGTCGGTAATGAATCGGGTTGATTATAAAATATTAAGTTACGTGTTTCATTATTAATTTCGTTATTTTTTATATATTGTAATTTACTAAAATTTCGTAAATCTACTTGAACGTCGAGTTCCTTCGCACTATCGGAGCTTCCGTCGGCGGCTACTTCTGTTATTACGTTACAGAAATCGGTGTAAGTTATCTCGTCGTTTATTCCTTCGTTAATTATCGCGTCTATTTCTTCATTGTAAGGTTCCCTATCTATTCTTTCCTCATAATCAAATAATCCTTCTAATGACTCTCCTAAATTTTCGTCAATAGTTATTCCGATCAATTTTTCGTTATTTATTCCTCCTTTTCCTACTTCATACTCGCAATTCTCTCCACCTATTTTATTTATTTTTTCCTCATTAACTTTTTCTTTTTCCACTACTTTTTCCTTATAACACTCATTACTTAATTTTTCCTTATAACACTTACTACTTAATTTTTCCTTATAACACTCACTACTTAATTTTTCCTCATAACAATCATTACTTAATTTTTCCTCATAACACTCATTACTTAATTTTTTCTCACCTACTTTATCTCCACAAGATTCATAAATACTTTCATTGATCTCTTTTCCATTTCCATAACTATTCACGTCTTTTAATATTTCGAGCATTCCGATTTCCTCGTCTTCCGAAAGGTTATCTCCCATTGTAGGTTTTTCAGTGCGGCTGTTTACGCCGGACGTAACTTCACCGCCTTCTAAATCACCTGCCACTGGGTTTACCCTTTCTTTCAACGGGATAATCGGGAGCGTCGGGATTTTCATAATAATCGGATTATCCGTATCATTGACTACATCGATGGTGGCCTTCCCCTTTTCGGGTCTTACAACTACTTCTTCGAAATACACGCCTTTAAAGGGTTCTCGCCGTTCTAATACTCCTATTTCTACCTGAGGTGTGGATATGAAGACTTCTACTTTCCGGGTTTCTCTCGCGCCTATAATTATTGATTCGTCTTCTTAAAAAGCGGCGCATACGTTATGAAATTCCAAACACCTCTCCCCGTATTTTACCTCCGCGTTTGTTAGTGCGAAAAACTCATCTTCTAACACTCCGTTTCCCGGTATCGGTAAACTACTTGGTATTACGTGAAAAAGTACATCGTATGAAAAAACTCTTAAAGTCGTGGTTCCTAGCGTTTCTACTAGTACATCCGCGATGCCTTGTAAAGAGCGTTCCTGTAATTGACTAACTATAGCTCCGGGAGTAAGAACATGTGCTTTACCTAAATTTATTGTTGAACCGGTATTGACTAGGAAGGTAGCGAGGGTGCCCGGTTCTATCATCGTCTTAATTAATCTGGGTATTCCTACTGAGCGTCCTGAGAAGTCTGCGCTTCCGGACCACGATCCACAGCTTCGCCTGGCCTTATAAAATTTATAGGCATTAGCGTAGGGGTGTTCAATTTCGGACAGTCTCTGGTCTTGTGTTCATTAGTATTACATATTCTGCATATTTCAGGCGGTGGTGGGTCAATTTGAGCGGCTTTTATTCCGGCCGGGGGCGCGTTCGTTCGCGAGTTGTATCTATTTGATTCGTAAGTATTGGGTGGTGCGTATACGTTCCCGGGTGGTGCGTATACGTTTCCAACGTTTTGCGATCTTCGGTTTGGCAGCATATTATACTCCCGGTAATCTCCCGGTCGTTGCTCTCGGTAGTTTTGATTGTAATAGCCCCGTCTGTCTTCCGGGGTAAAGCGCGATTGAGGGTTCTGATACCGATCATAACGTTTATTTTCATGGTCGGGATTTCGGTCATTATAAAATCTTCGGTTCTGGTTACTGTTATAATTATTTCTATTGTCTGGTCGGTTAGAGTTGTCGTTATTTCGGTCGGTGTATCGTGGCGGTTGGTCGGGGTACCTACGGTCTTGATTGTAGTTGAATCTATAAGTTCGGTTTTCTGTATTCGTGTATCTCTCTTCATACCGTCCGTTCGAGTTTCTGTTATTATTGTTCCTGTTATACGACGGGTTCGGGGGATTCGGGGTGGTCTTGTTTTCCAGTGCTATCGCGTCGGCTATGGTATCTGTCAGGGTTTTGTTACCGTTAAGTCTGAGTTCTGTTCGTATGGAAGTTGTGATCCCGTCGGTAAAACCTTTCAATAAATCTGTTTCTACCTTATTAATAATCTGTGCACTGTTCTCGGGAAATTCGGTTTTAATTGAATCTATTAATGCTGTCTCTAATTCTCTTGTTCTACACGCATATTGCATGACGGTTTCGTTCGGGTTTTGTCTGAGGTTTCCTATTTCCCCGATGTATTGGTTAGCCGTTTTCCTTGGTGAGAATGTTTTCTTGACTGCTTCTAAAAATTCTTCTATTGCGTGGAATTCTACTCCTATAAGTAGCCGGTATGCACTTCCCATTAATCGTGATTTGAAAGTTTGGATAATATCTTGTATGGAATATCTAACTAGTTTGGTCGTTGCGTTTTCGCATGATTTAATGAAATCGCGTGCTGATATGTTATAACCATCGAATTTTGGAATTTGTTCCGTTATTTCCTTCGGGATACACAATTGATCGTGGGGAAATTCACGTGGTGTAGCGTTAAGTTGTGGAAGGGGGAGGCGGGATTCTGATTCGGGAATTCTTGCCGACGGTACTTCGTTAGGTTTAGGGTGAACTTGGATTAATTGAGCGACATGTACTTGCAATTCGCGGATCTGATCTAATAATTTCTTACGCTCTACTTCCCCTTGTCCCATTCTAAGTTCGTATTGTAGGATTTTATCACCAGACAGAGCCTGCACTGCCTCGAAGTTACGTCTTTCTTCATCGAATCTACGTCTCTCCTCGTTCCAACGTCTCTCTTTTTTCGCGGTTTCTTCTACCAAAGCTTCTACTTCCTCCGCGGACAATTTCCCCTGACTGCGCGTACCACTTGCCATTTTTATTGTTTCTTAATTTCCGTAAAAACGAACTCGAATCCCACTCCTGACACCAGTTTTGTTACGTCACGACTGACAAATGAGGGAAAGAGTTATTGCTAAGCCTGTATGGCCACTCTGCTTTCACCGAGTTTAGCCGGGACCAGGCAGGTTCGTTTTCAGAAGATTAAGAAAAGATAAAAATGACACGACGAGGACGGTTGTAGGATAAATTCAGGATATTTCACGGTAAAAAGGGGTGAAGTTAAAAACACTATGGGCAGTCACTTGATATATTAGGGGAG